>JAHZND010002237.1:0-13153 GCA_027744115.1 Acrocyrtus sp. NNG-2020
GGTTATGATGAGGGCTAATTTGAATGCAGCTCTTTTTAACGATATCCCTTCTTAAAAATGAAACTATTTTTTTCCACTATAACAATTCCCAGTCTTTGGGCAAGTAAGAGAAGAGCCTTTCAAAGTGTACTTTGCACTTTATTTTTTTTCGATCCCTTTTTTCCGAATTTATTGGGATGTTCAGAGACACAACCTGTTTTGCATTTATACATTTATACATTTTTGCAGGTGAGGATGAGATTGCATAACATAAAAAAATGTAATAGTGCATCCTAGAAATACAATTTCAACTGATTTACGAATTTGATTAAACTTTGGATATATTTAGAGGTTGGAGGGGTGAGTGCGAACACTGATTTTTTTTGAAGTGTTACAGTTGTGCGCGCTCAGAATTTCAATTTGGATGAGTCTCTCATTGTTTTTCTGTGTGGAGCTTTTGCGTATTGCGCATACATAATTACATAAAAGGCAATAAGCCAAATAGAAAAAAAAATAAACGAGCGTTATCACTTACGCTCTCACAATAGATGTGTGTACGGCGACGATGATAGATACACTCTTGTGACTTGTGACGATCATCCCATATATCAACTTGAGAAATGCTAAATACATCAAGTCATCAAGAAGGACACACGCCCTTCATTTTAGCAAGCGCCTTTTTCTATACGAAATGTGCACTCCAAGTGGAGACGGAGCAATTAGCCAAGTCACAGCCTAAAATAATGCCTACAATATATTTATACATTTTTAAAAGCTATAGAGGAGGGGGAAACCCTCACAGAAATTACTGCAATTTTCAAGTGGTGAATGTCAGAGAGGAATAATTTTACAGTCAAAAATCTGAGCAAACAAGTTTCTGTTGGAAACTGAATTTCGCACTTCTATCGCACTGTGCACTGAAGCAGAAAAGTTTGCCCTTTAATTTTTTTATGAATGAGTCAGATGTCTGGATGCATATTACACACTTTTTGCCTTGCTAATTTAATTTTCTTTTCGAGAATGCGTCAAGATCACCAGGTCAGTGCAGCAGCAAAATAACAGTGGCGAAGTCAAGTACAAAAAAGTACTAATCAATATTCTTTCCCAATAGTCAATGACAGTTAAAAATGCACAAACGGTTGATGATTACACAGTTAGCTCCTAGCAAAAATTCTCTGATGATTTACATTCCATTCAATGGAATTTTTTTAGTAGATTTCAAAATATTTTTTTAATATGTTCCGTGAAAGGACACAAAAAAGCTTACGCATGCATATATACTCCTGATGAAAGAGTCTAACCACAAAAAATATTCTTTTTTTTCTGAGAAGGTTACTAAGCCAATTAAACAATTCATTAATCCCTCAACGGTGGGCTGTATTGAGTAATAATGGATACGTGTATGTAATCAAGTCATAAAGTAAAAAAAAAGTTTTGTACTCGCATTTTTGTATAAGAAAAGATTAGAACATTCTCCAATAAATAAAAGCAGTTTAAGAATCCACATTATTACTGTCATTACTGTACGACAAGGGAAGCAATAAAAGATCCTAAAATAAAATTAGCATGTCTGTTAATAGCTCATATTTTAATGTGTATCTGTGCACTATCATCAAAAATACACAACTCATTTCGAGCAGTAAAAGGCTATAATTTCCGTGCAGTATTATAAAAAGAACAGAATATCATATCCTCCTTCTTTCCATGCCTACATGAGCCTTTTACATTGGCACAATTTTTTTTTCTTTTTGGTATCATATAAGACAAAACAAATTTATTCACAGAAAATTATGTCGTCAGATGTCAGCGAGTCGCAATAATTAAGTGAGCTGCACCAGAAAAATGTACGTAAGTAAATAAGTGACAGTCCTTATTTAAGCTGTCACTCCCGTCTACCTTATCGCCAAATTGAATTTTACAAGAACAGACTATTTTTACCTTGAAACGTACATAAACTGTTGTAATCTGTCAGTGGCATAGCGCACTCTGAAATAATAGGAGTGTTGGACAACCAGTGACCGTCATCATTTGTACTCAGGATGATGTACATCCCTACTCGCCATTAATAAATTAGAGCTAGTTAAAAAAGATAATATCCGAGAAGGGAACATTACTACGCATTTTAATGACGGTGTGGCTTTTTGTTCTAGTGAGATGATGACGATGACGAGACTCAACTGCATAATAGTAATATAAAAAAAACTTCCCAGCAGTGAAAAAGTATATTGGAGGGAGTACTGAATAGCTATTAAAGGGAGAGCATAATTTCGTAAGATAGAAATGTCACAGAGATTGAGACAAAAGAGAGAGTGAGCCATTACATTAGCGAAAGATTAAGAAATTGATGATGATGACTATCCCCATCACATTTGTGGAACGCAAACTCTTTATTAGCTGGTGCTCACAGTTAACCGATTGTGTAGGCAACTTGAGGAGATGTTTACTGCCATACGCTTTCCTCTTTTATTAATAGGCACGTACACTATAGCAGCCAAAAAAAGATTTTTGTAAAGTGGTGCGGCATGGTGGACATGACGATATTGAAGTCATAAATTGAACGATTTCTTCAAAAAAAAATCTTGTAAGTAGAGGTACATGCGCTGGCCATTTTTTTGTGGTGTGGCCGTGGTGATTAAGGTGGTGTGGCAGTCATCATCAATAACAATTTTCAAAGGGTAAACATTGTTTACTAAACAACATGATGAGAACATTTCTAAGCAATTTTTTTTTATCTCTACTATTCCTCTCGTCACCGCTGTTCCTATTTTCGTCATCAATCAGATCACTTGTCAAAAAAAAATTGTCGATAAGTCAAAAAAAGCAAACTAGTTTAATTTCTTCCAGAGGAATTCTTCGGCTGCCCTGAAATGAATTGACGACATTGATGGGTGTATGTTGCCATTAATGTGAGCTACATTTAGAGGAAGAATGCGGATGGCCGTCATCCGCACATCATGAAATCATGTCGTAAAATGGTTTATTTGTTGTTACACTTGTATTATTTGCCCTTTATAATATTCGCTAAAAACATGTTTAAGCTGAATTTTTTTGTGAAAAATAGTAACAACTTTGTGACTTTGGAATTGAAGGTAATCTCATAAGTTCACACGTTTTTTACGCAGGTGGCAATAAAATGTAACATTGCATGAAATGGAGTGATAAAAAGAGGGTGGAATAAAAAACGAGTAAATTTTATTTTCTGATTTTCGTCTCAAGCTGAATTTAATTCTGGGATGGTTAAAATAATGTTTTTAGTATTGTTTGCCGAAGGGACATATTTAGTGCAATTGGGTAATTGTAATGTATGCTGGTGGCTGAGTTGGCATTTAAAGACTTAATTACAGCAGGTTAGTTTGCGTAACACTCTATCCAACGGGAGAGAGGTACGTGACAGCATCACAATGAAAAAAAAATGGCTTTAGGTAAGTCCTTGAATATCAATCAATCAGTGTTTGGCTATTTTCTCAAACGTCTCCTTCTCTTATAGAAGCTGCTCTGATTGTGACTAGCTGGCCTGTCATTGTCAACGCACTCTCGCAATTAAACGCCGTTAAATATTGGAAAATTATAATTGTCAAGATGTCGTCAATTTTGTTTGGGTTGGGTGGGTCGTTAATTAGCTCGCTCTTAATTATCAGTGTGCCCATGCTCACGATTGGATTCCTCTCTAGCTGGGAAGAGATGCTTTTAAATATTATTTGCATTTGATTTTGCATTGCCCCAGGTAAAATACTATAAATCTAGGTCTCCGCTTATGAAACAAGGGAAGTATCTTTTTTAAATCTCTTCCCTGCCAAATCCCATAAATCCTGAGTGACTCATTTTCAAGTCGCTAACCTTTCTCCTGAGCGATTAAAGTGTATTAATCACTCTCATTCTAAACAGTTTGCAATTCTTGCCCGTTTGGGAATGCCAACAAAAGGGGATTGCACAATCCAAAGGTAGAAACTATACAAACCCACCAATAATTACTTTTTCCCCAACAATGGAGCAGGTAGCAATCAGTCAAGAAGAGGAGAGCATTGAGTGGCTCACTCGTTTCAGTGTTTTGTCAATGAAAATTGATTTTTATCGATGAAAAAATGCTTTGCATTTTATCAAAGCAGTTTATTCACGTCTCAGTATCCTTCGCCCTGACCAGCAGCACGTCTCTCTCCCTCTGGGAATAATGCGCGAATTGTTAGGCATTGTTAAATATACCTTCCATTTGAAATGTCAACACTATGAAAATGAAAAGGGCCAATTCATAGCTCGAGTCACAATGCAAAAAAGAGCTCATTATGTACTCTCACTTGAACCACTTTATTTTATCGGAGCTAAATTCATTTGACTGGGCGGTTTTATAACGAGATTTATTCCCTTATTATTAGTGCTCCTGCCTCCACTCCACTAATTTTGCAGAGAGAGGATGGACACTCTCTGAAATCATATGCAAAATGGTAAAGGCACACTACTGACAAATAGAAAGGGGAAATTGTGCTAATTTGGAGATCTTATTTTTAGAAATTTATTAATCCCTAATATTTTCCACTGCAAAGGAGGATATTTAGCGGGAGGGTAAAATTTGATAACGCTGACAATATGAGGATGACACACTTTGAGAGGAAAATGAATTCTCTGGGATTGCAGAAGAGGCTGGAAAATCCTACTGTTTTAGATAGATGATGGTGATAGCACATAAATTGGATTATGCAAATTTAAACGAGCACGATGATTAAGTGGTCTGATTCGGAAGTGAATCAGTCCCTTGTCACTTGGTGGGGAGTGCAAGCAAAAGATATATAAAAAAATTGTTTGAAAAGGGTCTGTGTTTGATGTGTGCACAGTTTGATTGCATAACGAAATATGGCTAGTTTAGAGATGATGTACGGGCGATGACGATAAGTGCAGCTGTGTGTGTGTGCTCCGCAATAAATCATGTAAGTGGTCAGTAATAACTGTGTAGGGTTCTAGGAATGGAAATTGGAAATATATTTGCTGGGATGCGCCCACACAAACCGTACAATTAAATGGGAAAAATGTGAGTAAAAAGTCAATTGTAAAGCAGCCATTTTTGGAGATGCGTGTCTTGCTGTGGTTTTGAAGAAATCAGAGTGCACTGCTCTGCCCAAACTGCCGAGAATTTATTCTAATGGAGTGCCATTGCTCATAATGATGATGATGTACGTGCACAATTATCTCGTCAAACATATTTTTTTTTGCCATTTCTACATTTCGATTAAAAATGGGGAGAGAGGAAAAAAAAGGATGTAGCTTCTAAAGACATAGTTTTAGTTATTACGGAGTGGCTGTGAGTGAAGTGCGTAGATGGACATTTGCTAAAGTGGAGGTTAGCAAGTCTACAGACTGCTTTCAGTGAACTTTATTACCTGCTACCCCAATCCATATTTTTTCATCTTTTTCTACCTGCCGTGCAGGGAACACATCTTGTCAGATCTTATTTAGGAGAGTGAAATGAATAAAAAAAATGTTTTCTTATAAAGCGTCAATACAAGAATTTATTTGCACTTTCCCTCTCTAACAAAACAAATAAAAAATATGAAATTGTTAGGATTATGCAACTTGTCTAATTATGTCATTTAAATGGGAATGAGCACTTTGCGCTAGGGCAGCAGAATGCTCGCGAGTATTTTTTTTACAGCTCCTCAAATTTTATGCCATACAAGTCACCATTAAAAAACTGAAAGGAGGAAAGGTGCCGGATATTAAAATTTGCCTAGTCTAAAGATATAAGAAATCCCGAAAACGATGTGCACTATTCAAAAAAAAATTCCTGCCGAATTCTTCACTTTGACCACTGATTACATAATTTATGCAGAGAATGAGAGAGTCAAAGTACCGTAAACTTTGAAGATTGGGTAGGTATGTGATTGTTGAGCTTCAACAATGCTTACTATTTTCACGCGTATCAAGCACTCGCTTCTCTACATCAGATGAATGGTAAGTTGCCTTTCCACAGTCGTTCATAGAAGCCTAATCTAAAACCGATGTAACCAAGCACGAACTTTTTACCTAGCCCCTAAAAAGACAAAATTCTGAACTTGATTAGATTCAGGTTGCCTGCTTACTAGCAAACTACCGCGAGCCGGTAATCACACCGCTTTTTTTCACTAGTAGGCCCACTCAATGTTTTTTTAAAACCTGTCAACAATGCTAGCCTACTGCACTGCTTTTTTCTGCGGCTAATGGGTATATTGTTTAAAATAACTGCACCAAGAAAAGGATTAGGTCAATAATACTACGCTCAATTACAATTACAGCTATTGGCTGATGCTGATGCAAAGAGCTATAATTTGTGAGTTGTTGACTAGTTCACATACAAAATTTTACGTCATTTTAGCACGTAACCTCAACTGCAAAATCTTGGAAACTGGCAGCTGGCACTCATCTTGCCATTTTTTTTAGTTTGTCACGAATTTGCTGCAAAAAGAGTGCGGAGAAGTGCAAGGTAAAACCAATAAATCTCTGGTTACCCCATGAGCATTTTTTACTAACTTAAAATGAGTAATTGTTTGTTTACGACTGTTTTTTTTCCTTTTTGCAAAATAAATTCAACTTCATTTTCATTCCACATAAAAAGCTTACTAAAAAAATTATCCTTTCAACAAGCGACATAGGTGGCCAGCTCGTATAATAAGTCATAAAAATGAGAGTCGTAAATATCACCCTCCGTCATTAGTCATTATTAGTGCTAGTAAAACAAAGGGGAAGGCAAATTTTTTTTGTCATTCCGCACTCGACGTCTCTCGCGTTACTTTTCTTATCTGAAATAGTCACATATTGCTTGTAACTTCAGCTCTTATAACATCACTCCGCAATAAACGAAATCAAATAAAAAATGTTTTCGTTATGAGTCTTTGAATCAACTTTAGGTATTTAACCTTACATTCTTATCACCGATGAAGGACCTATAAAATATATTTCACCGTCTATTCTGTTTGGTGGCATTCAAATTCTGCCAGAGAATGTGACTTTTAGGCAGTCTCTTTTTTGGATCCTGTACAGAAAAAAATAGTTTTCTCCTCTCCTTTTCCTTCTGAGGAATGCAGCAGTGTCCAACATTGAAATAACTTTTTTTCTTCACATGCTGGTCCAAAACCCCATAAACAATGCCATTTACTTTATGAGTGATTGGCTTCTAATCCAATCAAAAGTAAATTACAACTTACAAAGGAAAATAAAATAAAATAACACGAGAGGTTAATTAAGAATAAAAAGCATTCCATAATGGTAGCACATAAAAATAAATTGTTTGACAATTGAAGGTAGACTTAGACAACTACTCCCTACCTACCTGCAAATAAATAATGAAAAGAGACTCTTGACAAGAATAGAAAACTTGTGAGGAATGGAGCAGCGAGGATTTTCATTAATAGACTTATTTGACTATATTTATTATAATCCCTGCTTGTATAGTATCATATTGGTCCATGACTGTTTGACTTTTTTTTTCTCGCTAATAATTCGTGTCAATTCAATACAAAGGGTGGTAGTAAAAATTAGACCGTAACTACTTTCAAGAGTGCCCTTTACTCATCATAATAATGGAGCGGGATGTCAGTAATAGTAAACAATATTTGACGTTAATTCTCCCCAGCGAGCATCGAGCACTTTGTGTACACATGACAGCCCAGCATCAACATTGACACCACACCAGACCATCCACCAACTCTTTTTAAAAAAAATACCTATTGTGCAGCTCGAGAGGAGAGTGATAGTGAATGGCTAATCTAATGACATTGTTCTTTCGTCATGTCAGCAATTTTTCTCTCTGTCACATTTTGTCAATCCAATTCAATCAATGAGTGGGCACCTTATTATCACTGATCCCCAGTCCCCTTACTTAGCGCGTTGGCTAAAAGGACTTTAACGGAGTGTCAAGTGAAATAGGACCACTTACAGCTTCTGCTGGGACGGTGTATGGTGGACTTATCGAAACAGAAAAACTTAGCGAATCTCTAGCCTTACTTCAATATTTATCTGTGCGAGACGCGCAGCAAGAGAGAAAAACTGTTTTCTTATCTGTGCATGAATAAAAGATGAAAATTAATTGACTCTGTTCCCTCTGCGGAGTATGAGAAGAGGGTGTAGGCGCGTAATTAAGGCAAGTGGCTGGTTGATGACGATGACGACCCATTCACAAAACAGAAGATAGCATGTACATATTGTTGAGTGTGGAGGGGGCAAGTCCAAAATAAAAAAAAATATGTATTTCTTTTGCAGATTATTAGTGCCATTTTTGCACTTGTGTTATTACGCCAGTTTGATCAACTGCTCCTTCTCAAGTGATCACTAGTAAAGTGCTTAGCTAAATGCTGATGTTTCTTGCCACCTTTTTTTAAAATTTATAGTAGCTGCGGACAGGTGCAAGATTCTAGAGAAGTACCTACATTTCAAACGCTGCAGGTATTGGGTGTACGGTGAAGAATCAGGATAGAGAGGATAGTGCATGCCATTTTGTTCAGGTTTTGGTTAGCAAATGGGCTAGAAATATGCGCTGATTTACGGCGAAATGACATAATGATGAATGCCGATATAAATCTTGCCTTAAAATATATATTTTTGCACAAGCACGGACAAACTTGGCAAATGTCACAACTGAAGAAGGCGTCGAAAATGATGAGCATTTTAAGTAGACCACTTTTGAAATATTTTTTTAGCGACAAGCTAAACTCTTTAAGGGAACACTGGAGGAAAAATGTGTTTTTATTTTCTCTACAAAAACAATAATTTTGCAGCTGAGCTCCTTAAATGAAGCAATCAAGGAAGACGAAGTGCACAGGTGATTAGGCTAGTAAGTAGTAATCTAGTTCAGTAAGCAAAAAATAAATTTTGAAATGATCACCTCTTCATCTCGCTCAAAATGCGTGGCAGGTAATGACGTGTAAAAAAATTCATCTCAAAAATAGCCTCCTCAAAAAATATATTTCCTCTATTTTGCCAACTGAAAAACAGTTTTTTATCACGCTCTTCTGCTTCCTACAGAGACCTTGCCTGGCCCATATTATCAACAAAAAAATTTTTTTCTATCTCTGAAACAAAAAATGCAGTAGATAGTTGCCCTGCAATGTGAATACAATAAGCTGAAAGAATCCTAATAATGTCGTGATGGTTGCGAGAAGTGGACGGGATCGAAGAACGTTTGCAACAAAAAAAAATCATTTTCAGTTCGATAGCAATCTTCGTCTCAGTCCGCATGTCATCATGTAGACCACAATAACCTGGTAAACTTGCAAAATGTGTTTACTTTGTAATAATGCCTGGCTCTTTTAAAAAGCTCATCCTTATATTTTATAAAGTAATCGGGTAGTAGTAAATCTGACATAGTATTTAGTATCTCGTCATCCTCGTCCTTTTCTAAGGATAAACAACTTCTCGGCTCGCCTTTCATTCAAGAGAGAAGAGGATTATTGCCATGTTTCCTTTATGATTTGTGACTTTTTCTTGCAAGCACTGCTTCTGTGCACTGTTGGCATATAGCTTGCAGTGATTTTTTGAGCAGAGAGAAACAGGGACTGTAGGACAACGGAGGCCGAAAAATGGCCGAGTATACAGGTTGATTGAATGCTTTGAATCCCGTTACGATAACTATTTAACGAGTTGCATATTTTTTTTCACTCTGTCAGTGAGAATGAAGATTGAGGGATGCAGCGAAAAGGAGAAAATACAAGATAAGTTTACTAAGCACACCATTATCACATTTTTATACATGCAAAGTTTACTCAGATGACGACTGATATTCGAAAATATGTGGCTTGATAAATTCCATTATTGCTCCATTACCGATGTTTTTTCATGAAAAGCGCATTTTTCAGAGCTTACCAACTACACAGCAATGCTCGTAATCCTATCTAAATCGAAAATTATATCTTGTCTCAAGCTTGTTATGAGAACCCGAGGCAACTCCAATTCTCATAACTGCAGGGCTTCCCCAAAAAAAATAAACTAAGTTATAAAGTCATAAATGTCCGGAGGAGTAGAAAATATTACGTAAATTATGAGAGAATTCAAATAAAAGGAAAATAAGAAAGCAAATTGATTGGTTTGAAACTGTGTGGCAAAAAAGTGGATAGTGGATGTTATTTTTTTGTCGATGATGCTTTCCTTTTTTTGTTTGGCGTCAACAGAAATCACAGTTTGTTTACTGTGCTGTCTTGTCTTACTAAAAACAAAGTGGGAGAGGAAAAAACATTACTCCCTGCCTCTGCATTTTTATTATTTTGGCTTCTTTGTTCCCATTCCGTGCTTTCCTACTCAGCTCCTGTGTTTTGAGATCGTGCTGTCACCGAAATAAGGTACAAAATCTGATTTTTTTTCTAAAGAGAATGTCACTTTCAGAAATAGAAAGCTATTTGGATGCATTAAATTTAAGTCAGAAAAACTTGAAGATGCATTAAAACATATTTTTTATACCTATTTTAGTATGTTAATGCCGAAACAAACACAAATTATTTCCGTAGATTATGCTTATTTTGAGAGTGTCACTTTTTGTGTTCCGCTTCAGGACTAGACACTATTTTATTTTTGATTTTTTGAGTCCAATGGGGATTTAGATTTATGACGAGATGAAAATGACAAATTGTATGAAATGCTGAGCTATTGTAAACGCTGCGCCGCACTCAATTCAGCCAAAGTGTCGTCTTTGTTCACTCATGAAATATGAAAATCATGTTGTAAAGTGGGAATATCCCTACTTACCTTGTGATATCCTTAAAAACTCGGTAAACCCAATTTTTTAATACTAAAAAATTAGTACTAAATACTTTATTACCATTTAAAGGAACTTTTTGCCTAAACAGAAATAAAATTTCTATTCCCTCATACCATATTTATTTCGCTTTGATTACATGCAGAGCCCCTTTCCTACATATTAGACACAGTAAAAATTTAGGACAATTTTTGCTTTAAAAATATTTTTTCTCCAGGAAGTAAAACTCTTCATGGATCTTAACCGGTAGCTACAATAATTGAAATTAAAGGCACGAGGAACTTGATGATTTTGTGTATTGGAGCCATAGTGGAAGTGTTATTTTTTTACTGGTAAACTACACACAAATTTTTAAAATTTAGGAAATGAAAAACTAATGAAAAAACACTTTAGGTTTTTGCTAAATGTGGATACAGTTTTCTCCTAGCACGGATGTGACTTTGCTACTTGATTTTACTGTCCGTCGTCACCTCTCTATCTCACAACCGTTAAGACGTGTTATTACATGCCTCCGGCGTCCACTCTTAACTCTGCACGGTTTCTCTCGAAACGGTTGCTCGCTTGAGTATGCGCCAGTCGAATCCTGTGCGTCTACTTTTTACTCCTTTTCGTATGACGAGAAGCGGTCTTCATCCCAAATTTTCCTTTAATGCTGATCACAATTCACAACACCACCGCCATTTTCCACTATAGCCACTACCACATTGCAGTCATCATCATTTCTTCATTTTTCATTCAGATTAATAATGCGACTAAGGGGAACAATGCAACCAATTTTTACTCTGTTTACCATTAATGAATGCATCTCGCTCAGTGAAGTCACTCAGAAATTGGCGTAGTTAGATTCAACTTGATGTCACTTTTAAAATATATGTGTATATATTTACTACGTGCCTAATCTATTGCATATCGATCTCCGCCTGACATAATCTACACGCTCACAGGTACAAGCTTACCTGAGAAGGTACGACAAGTACCAAAAAAGTATGCTACTATTTCAGTCATTGCAGAAATTGCATAGTGCTCAATATGAAAATTTATGTTCAAGTAGCTCCATTTTCGCAGGGATTGCTACTTGCAGAGAAATTATGTTTGTTGTACAAATTTGTTGACAGTACAATTATATAGTGGCAGTTTGGTGGGTAGGGTAGACTGGGTAATATAGGTGGATGGCAGGTGCGTACATAATTCCATTTTAAAACAAATTCTCTTCCACAATCTAAATTTGAGATGGTTGCTATAGCTATCTCCACAGTTGTAACAATAATTTGATTTTTATTAATAGACTTTTTTTATATTCTCGGTAAGGTTACAAGCAGGATGTGTATTATGACGGTTCAGCGACTACTTGTCTTGTTGTGGTGGCGTGCACCGCACTAATCTCATAAATAATTAAGTCAATGTTAAGCAGTCTTCTTAATGTCAACGGCGAGGGGCAATCAAATAAAGATATCTGTAATAGGAAAAAATGCGCTCCGCCAGTCATGTTGGAATTTCAAGGCGCAATTTTATTCCGTCAGTTAAAATCGTTGCACCACCTCTGTCTACTCAACACTGAAAATTCAATTACTGAAGGAATGGACGAGGCTGTGTGGTTCTCAATTTATGCGTCGTGGAAAGCATACTTAAGTGATCAGTATGCCAGAAAAATATAAATGGCTGTGTACTACCAAAATCAGTTTCTCCCCAAAAATATACTGTTATTTATTTTGTCATTTTCTCATATAAATTATTCTTCTCGATAAAAACTTGTCACCTAAGCCGAGTGTTTTTGTTACATTGTTAATAATTTCGTGCGCACAAGTTACAATTCATAAAATTAGCACCCATCGCCACTACAAAATCGGCTGAGTAATTCTATTTGTATTCTAATTGTATTCGATTGCTTTATTTACGTGTAATACATCGAGTATAAATACTTTGAAAACAGATTGAATTAAACAAAGAGAGAAAATTAAGTGACAATCAATACTTTTCGAAAACAACAAATTTATCAATAATAAATAGCACTTTACTAGAATACCTTCAGTTCTTTTTAGGAATAAATCCTAATTTTGGGGGCGGCCCAATGTTCGGCATTGTCAATAGCGGAGCAGTGGGGTCAACTCCAGCTGCAATAAATTATAGTGACTTATGTTTAGTAATAATAAAAATCACTAGTTTGTGCAGTAGTTTCGTCGGCTGCTTACCTTGCGGAGCAAATGTAGCATCAGCTACTGGCCGGTTTCCTATAATTTGAGGTCTCGAAGACACGATTGCTGACATGCCAAGACTGACCACACCAGAAGGAATAGGATTCGGAGGTACCATGCTATGGTTCGTTTGGGACAACGGAGTGACAAGAGACGTCGATGGCGATAATGCGGATATATTATAGGAAGGAGGAGGACCAGTATCACCCTGATAGTGGTATTCCGATAAATACGGTGGAGCTGATGGCAGAAATGCGCCCACATACGGAGTGCT
>JAHZND010002238.1:0-24670 GCA_027744115.1 Acrocyrtus sp. NNG-2020
AACTGGACATTCGTCAGCGTTTGAGGGAATAAATGGGATCTGCTGCTCCTATCATGTATGTCGTATGTGCCACACCATCGCGTATACTGATTTCAATTTTCCTATATTTACCGTGGTGTGTAGTAGTAGCAAGAGTGAGGAGAAACATCCAAAAAGTACTTCTATCCTGTCGTCCGTCCATTCAAAGTGCGATGCGATGATGCTCAAAAGAGTCGTAGAAAATCCACCTACTAGTACCCCACAAGAGAGAAGAGGAAAGTAGTTATCTATTTTAATCAATAAACATCAGCATCAGCTTTTTGCTTACTTTTGCTAGGGTTAAGGCAAACACACAAACCTGAGCAGCTTTACTAGCACGACTCATCGTCATGTCAGCGGTGATACGTGGGACGAGGCTAAGAACACGGAATGGCTGTGTTCAGCCGGGATGTCCGTCAGAAAAGTATAGATGGGCTTTTCTAATGTCTACAAGCTGTGCATTTCGCCAGCTATCATCGAGGTAGCTTCATTTTTACCGTTTTCCATAAAAGCATTTTGAAATGTTCGGGAATTCATAAACTGGAGCCGGTTGCAGCTTGCCGGGAGAGACAAACTTGACGAAATGAATAATGACAGTCTTAGTTGTCATTTTATTGCCTTCATCATTATCTGTCTGTGATGTGACCTGCAAGTAGGTTCCGTTAAGTGATTAAAAAACTTGATGTAATGTTAGCATGCGGTCAATGTGATGTTGTAGGACAGAATTGAGTGCTGTTTTTGGTACTTTCGAACAATTGGAAGTTGGCTTATGTATGATCTGATATACCTAGTCAAAATGTGCATTTACTTTCGTTAAAAATTGAAAAATTTTCATACGTCTCAGTCTGTAAAGATTTCAATAACGCATGTATTTTCCTCGTTTTCAGTACTCGTACGGTCGATATCAATTGACCGTCTTATCCATTTTAACTCATATCGCCGCGGAAATAATTTACTTTGTATTTCAACATTGCATAGATTATGAAGTATGAACGTTTTTACGTTTGTATGCATAGAAAATTGAATTATTTGATATTATCAGTAAAGTGTGAAAGTTAATGTAAATAAACATTTGTAAAAGTCGTCGGTCGCTCATTTATGATGTATTATGCAAATGTCACAACCTTATCACTTAATAATTTGCGTCAATCGTTTTATAGAATTTTAATACAAAAATTGAATTTCCTATTCAAATTCATAATTGATTACGATTACACCTCTCGAGAATAATTTAATTTGAGGTCTTTTCGTAATCGTGATGAACCTTATTTCACTAACTTGACTTATCAAAAAAACTTTATGAAATTGCATAACTTTATTATCTCTCCTTTTACTTTCCCTCATACAAATTTTCCATGATCCGGGACAGAATGCGCTTTAGCTAACCAGCCCCGATAAGCTCATTTAGGGCAAACGTTTAATCATTTTGCGATAGTGGAGAATAAAAAACTTATCAGAAAGCTGTGGTTTATGCTGATATAGACTTTTATCATCTGAAACTGAAAGACATAGATTACATGTCCCAAAGCCAGTCAAAGTGCAAGTAAAGTCTCGATCTCATACTGAAGCGAGTATCAGTTGCTTTTATCAATGTAATCTTTTTTGACTAACGTCACAGATGATACTGTCACTAGCCAATAACGTTTCTTTTCAATATTTCATAACCACTCCGATTAGATGTCCAACGCCAACGAGTCCCACTTATGCAGATATTTCTACTCTTCGTCATATCCTTCATTCTATATCTGCTAATTTTCCCAGCGTTCGCAAAAATGTCCTTTTTTAACTGTGGAGTAATCCAATACCACGGTTTTCACATTACATAAACCCAAAGCACGCCTTTATCTCTCCTTATCATATCACTTTACTACTCCAAGCTTATCATTGAACGTCGGACTGTGGGTCCACACAATATTTCCATCATATCTGAATTTAATATTTTTCCCTATCAAACAAATTTTCCTTTTTTTATCATTAGTGACTAAATGAAACTCAACTCATCCCGAAACCTCTTGATGAATTGGAGTCTGCCTGCATAAAAGCACCCTCGTAAAAATAGTGCTTATCGCGATATCGCCAATCAACCTATCTTTTCCCAGTTTTCCCGATAAGAGCACGCCACTCACACTCCGTCCCAACTCTACCCAATTTTCAATGCTTTAGGTTTTGCTACGAAAGAATGGGACAAGGCGAGAGAGGCGAGACGCGCACTGCATCGCGTTTTTTTGTTGCCTTGTTTATGACGACGAGTCTGAGTTTTCCTCTAGTAGGTTAGGTAGGAGTGGAGTAGGATCGTAGGACGAGATCAATATGATCATCCTTATCATCCCAGCAGCGAGTGAGAGGACGAGCCTGTGTTATGCGAGAGCTTTTGCTGAGTGAGTGAGATGGAAAACTCTTTTTCCATTTTCCTCTGTTTGCGTTTGCTCGCTGTTGCTGTTGCCGTGTGCTGTGCCGTAGAGCACAGGCATACATACTTTTAGGAGAAAAGGAGAAGGTATGCGTGTACCTAAAAAGATATATTTTTTTGGTGGTAGGCGCAAAGTAGTAGAAAAAATAGAAAACGCGGAGACGGAGAGTGAAGGGTATCGTGGATGATTTCTGTGCGGATGGAGAGAAGAGGGGAAACAATTTTTACATTTTTTTACTCCGTTTTGTCTCGTCAGAGTAGTGCAGGCAGAGAGTGTGACTTGAGAGGAGTCTGTGTGTGAGTGAGAGTACAATTTAGGCGCATTTATTTTTGTTACGTAAGGTTTGTTTGTGGGCAAAGAGGTTTGGAGTTTTACAAATTTTTTAATGGACAAATGGATGGAGGGGAGAGGAGTTGGAGTTGTTATCGGTGCCATCCGTGGGAGTGATAATAATTTGGAGAGCGGTTTGTTGAGAGTGAAAAGGGTTATGCTCCAGGAGGTGGATGTGGACAGTAGCGTGGAGAGAGGAGGAATTGTGCTGGAGTTGAAAAATTTAATTGTCATTTGCTAAGGGAGAGAGAGTGGAGTGGAAATGAAATGAGTGGTAATTGGAGGAGTAGAGAGAGCGAGGAGTGAAAGTTTTTGGAGTTTTTGGAGCGACATTTGAGATTGCTGGAAAGGGAGGAAAAAAGGGACTGGGTTGCTGTGTGTGTGGTGTGGAGAGAACAGTACGCAGTACAAGGCACGGAGTGGAGTAGAGTAGTGTTTTGGTGGTAGAGTGACTTTGGAAGGAAATACTCAAGGGCATCATTGGAAAACGGGGAGATTTATGCTCACGTTGTGTTTGAGTCCGTGATAGGGGAGAGGGGAAGACAGTCAAGACAGGAGGCACGCAGGAAACGGGAAAGGAGGTGAAGTCGTCAGGTGGGAGAAAAAAAACCTGACGCTGACGGTGTGCGGAGGTGTGTTGGGTTCAAGTTGGAAAGGAGGCGAGCTTCGGATTTTTGTATTTTGTTTCTTGAAGTGAACTTGTAATAGTGCTATATGTATGTTCTGGAGGGAGGGAAAAATTTGCAGTTTTCTGTTTCCGATTCCTCCCAGTCCCAACAAGTGGCGAGACTAATCGTATTGAAAAGTCCGAGTGCTGCTGTGGTGGGTAGTGGTGTAACTGTTGGGTTAAGTGGTGGGGTGTCGTCAGCTGCCGCCCATTCCAAGCAGCAGTATCACCATCATCAGAGCCACAGGAGGACAGGGACAGAAATTGATACCAGTGGGACTAGTGGGAGCAGTTCTGCTTTTGTTGACATGATGTCAATGGCCAAGCGACAACACTGTTACCTTTGTGACCTCCCGAGGATGGTGTGGGCTATGATTCACGATTTCAGTGAACCAGTATGCCGGGGATGTGTCAACTATGAGGGAGCGGATCGGATTGAAGCGGTACTGGAAAATGTGAGGCAGATGAAGCGAGCTCACTGCGGGGCATACCCTGACTCATCCCCTGGTTCGGGAGCGGGCAGTGGAAGTGGGGGAAGCAATGCACCCAGTCCACGATCTGGAGCGCCCCAGAAAAATGGCGCAGTTTATCATTTACCTCCGCCTCATCACCAGCCGCCACCTTCAGTTCATCCGATGTCTCATTCCCATCACAGTCACCGAATTAATAGCTCATCAGCAGCGGCTATGGCGGCTGCAGCTGCCGCAGGAGGAGGGTCAAGCAGCATTCCTTCGGCTGTCGTTGCTACTTCCGTGCCGACCTCACACAATAGTACAAGCAGCGGTACGTTTACGTCCTATTATTGACATATTTTTTATTTGACAGGAAACGGAAAAGAACCGAGCTCTTAGAACTGTCAGCTATTTGTTGCCTGTTGACATTTTACCGTTGCCAGTTTATTAATTCCATTTGTCGTTTATCAGCATTGTGCTACGCTACCATGACCAATTTTTCTATAAAAAAATGAGTAATTAGCAAGCTACCCAGAATTATAATTTTTTCATGCCTGTCATTGTCATTTGCAAGTGAAAGTGTGATATAGTAACAGTCCAGCCGCTGCGATGCAGCGTGTTGCGCGATTTCAATATGCTGTCATACTAAGGCAGTTAGGTACCCTTACCTATTTACCTTATGGCAGCTAGACCTGCCGTTATGATGTTATGAAGATAAAATTCGCTTTATTGTCGTATGGAGCCCAGTAAATACTGGCAGTTATACCATAGACATTATTCAAAGTATTCACAAATAAACAAATCATCGAAATTTTAGAGTAAATCTCGAGTTTTATTGCAGTTAGTTAGTTGATCTCATTGATTAGTTCATTACTTCGCAGTAGTTTGAAAGGAAAGCAAGTATTATGAATTGAGCGGAAGGTAGTTTAGGCTAAACACTGTTCAGATTTTATTTATACATATGTCTACAGTTTTTAAGCCATTGTATCTGTAAAGTTGGGTTGATAGGTAGTTTTACCATGACAATGTGCAGTCTTGAATATGCCAGAACGTTTTATTTGACATATGGCTATTGTGTTATTCTATAGATGGGAGTTCATTATTGTTTCCACCGATGCGTGCTGGGACGGGTTTGATGGCAGTAATACCACAACAACAGGTACATCAAAGTCAGGGCCAGTCACAAGGTCAGTCATCTACGCAGTCCCAGCCTCAGCAACCTACATCTCATGGAAGACCTAATTCACTTCCCTCAACTCCAGTTACGCATGGAATGAAGCGTCTCTCGGATGAAGACCCTACAGAGCCTGTTCCCGAAGCCAAAAGGTGAGTGTATTATCATTTCGTACTTTTTATCTGCCTTTTGTATGCGAAATGTGTGCTGATCCACTAAATGAATTTGTATTTATATCGTGTTTTGTCATGTTTCAGAGTCGTCCTTGACGATGCAGGTGTCGGTCGGCCGTTGCTGTCAAGAGGTGAAAGTCTTCCAGCTGCAACCGAGCCTGGGCTCAGCGCTGTGAATAAAGACAAACCACTCAGGACGACATCATTTGACACATCTAATTTATACAAGCAAGCGCAAGGAAGCATCACGACTACAAATGGTATATAGAAATTTAAGAAATTAAAAATGCTTATACTGAATGAATATGATGGTCAAGCTAAGCATTTATTTGGTGAATTGATAGTGAGTCGTCGTCCTTCGGGTTCGTCCTCTCGACATGGAAATACCCCACCTTCTGTGTCGGAATCAGCTGCAGAGTCGGCTGCAAATGCTTTGAAATGCACACTATGTCAAGAAAGACTAGAGGATACTCACTTTGTCCAATGTCCCTCTGTTCCCAATCACAAGTTTTGTTTTCCCTGTTCCAGACAGTCAATTAAACGGCAGGGGGCTGGCTCTGAGGTAAGAAACCCTTTGCACTCAACTGAATGCAAATAGCAAATTTTGTTAGCATCATGAAATATTTGAAGTTTTAAATTCATCAAATTTTGGCTAAATCTACTAATCTAAATCTAAGCATCTGTTTTGTAATTCTTGTAATTTGTTCAAAATATGCATTCCATTCGAAAGTTTAATGATTTTATTTATTTAACTTTTTATAGGTGTATTGCCCTAGTGGGGAGAAATGCCCATTGGCTGGCTCGACAGTTCCTTGGGCCTTTATGCAAAATGAAATAGCAACGATTTTGGGGGAGGAAGGGACAAAAGGCAAAAAAGACAGAGAAGCTTAAGAAGCATAATAATGTATATTCTAACGGAACTGTACTGAAAATAAAGCTAATTATTTATTCATCATGGGAAATGGAATATGGACAAAGAACTCTGTAGAGGTGTTGCTAGAAGTTTTGTTACTCTGGACCTGGTGTATAAGTGGTAAAACGGAGCCCAACGTTATCAGCTGTCTTGAAGGAATGCGTGCACAGATACAGCGCACTTTATTTCAAAACTATGCACCCAGTGCACGTACCTCTAGGACGAAATAAGGAAAGTAATTGTGTGGAAATTTAAAATATCATTTTTATGTCAATTGAATAGAGAAGAACAGTTTAACAATAGTATAAAGATGTAGAGAATTTTAGTAATGTATACCACTTCTTCGCTTAGGAATAAGTAGCGTGCCATAATATTTGTATTATTTGCAAAGAAAAGCGTAACAGTGGTAAAAGCTTTATTGCTGTTGTTAAGTATGTACTTGTAGGTATATATTAAGTAGAGTAGTATATCCATTTGTTATCGGCACAGCAGAACTATTGTTGTAAAATCGGGGTTATATTTCTTCCTTTCTCTTGATCTGAGCTCCTACTAGTTCGTTATAGTTTTAACGACACAGACCCAAGCAAGTGTAACAGTCTCTTATGACTTTTTTTTACCAAGTAGTTAAACGGTATCAGTAATGCCATTGTTGTAAAATTGAAAAAAAAATCCAAATTTCATTTTAAAATGAAATTTTTTATGCTCATTTTTTAGCCTGTATAATAATAATAATTTGGAAGTAACAATGGCGTAGGTGCATAGATACGTAAGCTGTAGGAGAAAACTATAATCATGCGTTAAACTAGAAATTACAAATCAGCGGCATCAGCGCTACAACAGGTTGAAGTTTTTAATTTTTAAGCCAAGTGAAGTCTAAGGGACGTGGCAGTTTGTTCTGCAAAACCACATAATGTGGATAGTACATTTGGTCGACCTGTTAGGAAGGAGATGAGTTACGTTACTACATTCCAATGCAAAAAGTATTCTACTGGAAAAGTAAGGACAATTGGAGTAGTTCCGCAATTGGGTGTGGAGAGAAGATCGGCACTGTAAGTACTGTAGGGCTTTTGATTGAAATGAACGGGAGAAATAGAACCTCGATTTGTATACGAGAAATTTTAAAGGGCTCGCCAATACAAACTTCACATTTGTAAGTTATTAGGAAATCTTTTTTACATTTGAAGAGGTAATTCATTGCTGTTTAGTTGCAACTGGCATACCTATAATCAGTAGCTCTTAAATCGTATTACATTTTACAGTTTTACCAGTTAGAAGGAAGACCACAAACATGTTAGTTTTATTAACGTGCATGTTGAGAGAAACGGTAAAGTAAATAGAACGTAGCCAATGGTATGGTACATAATATACAATGAGATTAAGAAATTTTTAAGTGTGCAACATCCCCATTATTAATGTTTAGAGATAATTTCTTTATGGCTGCAGTTGCAGTTAAAATGGTAAGCTGCAACACTGTCACTCATTCATCATTGCATTTTTTGTCTGAAGTTAACTAGTTTTAATCTGTAAAAGGCTGATCCTCACTACATTTAACAAAAGAAAATTCACCAGACCGGCAATTTGGTAGTCCAGACAATTTTATAGTTGTAGTTTAGTATTTTCCCGTTATATCTTTCACAGTTTAAGAGATCCTACTAGGAGTCTTTTGCTTTTGCTAGTCTTTTGCAAACTGAGGAAGCGTATTTTTGGTAGTCCGAGACTTGCCGTTGTTGTGATGACGATATCTGGGGTTGAGTAAGTGTATGAAAGTGACTAGGCCAAATGCATTTAGTCCCGCAAAGGGACACAGGCTGCACTCACTGTGCAGGATAAAACACTGTGGGTTCGGGGAGGTTAGGCGTGTGCAAGTGAATTCAGTGCTTTTTTGATGGCTTTGTCTTTCCCTCAGCTACTTTCTATGCAAAATAACCATGTAATAATGTATAGCATAAAAAATTTGCTAAAAAAAGAGAAATGTAGTTTTTAATGTGTGACCTTTTTGTTGTTGTTTCTTGATGACTTTTGAAATGCAAAAATGTCAGTAGCAATATTGAATAAAATATACGTGTGTATCAAAACACTGTTTAAAGCTAAATTAAATACCATTGAAATAAAGTACATTTACTGTATATCGATTTGTAAGATTGTTCTGTTCATTGAGATCTCTTGCATTGATCAGATATCATAATGAAATATGATTGAATTGGTTTTTAATCAAGTCTCATGTTGCCCACATTATAGGCATTCAACTTTTGCCCTAGGTGTTCCACTTCCAGTCTACAAGGAACAAGCAGGGTTCCAGAACCAAACCCACAAATCCAATTTGGCATCGCATAGTTAAAAACACGCATACGGCAATTTTTTTCACTTTAATTAAAACTTGTTTGGTTCAGCTTGGTTATGCTCCAGAAAAGTGAATTGGATGCATTAACTAGATGATCTGATATCATCTGTGTAAAAATACTACGAGTTCATCAGGAACATATTGTAGTAACTGGCTGAAAGTAATAAATTATTTAATTTCTAATAGCGATGCATTTTAAAGTAGAAAGAGAATATCGGAAATCAATTTTGGTAATTGATTTTACCATTTAGCATGTACCACCACGCATTACTACCTTCGTGAATGAATTTTTCTCTTTAGAATACGGCAAGTACTCTTTTGATATTCATTAATTCCAACGGGGTATGGTCGGTTCGGAACGGGGAGCTCTATGCCGAATACGCCCGGATATACAATTTGGACCAGGCAATACTTTCACTCTAATGTATGTAGACATATAACGGGTCTATGGATCTACGTTTCTTTTCGTTATTTTATTTTGCACCCACGGATCATACATACGTGCCTATCGGCTTGACTGTAAAATTTTTCTGTGCAAATGCTACATATTTCATTGTGCTCTGTCTTAGAATTCCGACACGGATACGACTAAAAAACTTTCTCCGTGTAGTAACTCACTGAATGATGAGTTTTGTTTATTTATTCACGAATGTAATGAGATGTAATTCGATATCGAGATATTACGTTACTGAAATTTGAGTGGTCAGGCCATTCAAGTGTACGAGGAAATCTTTGCCATAAACCCGAATTGGCAAAATAATTTCAGCGTTTAGTAATAGAATCTGCACTCTGCAGTAAGTAGCACTAAATTAGTACACAGTAAAAGGTACAATAGTTGGTCAAATTTGGGTTGAATGTCCATATCCATATACATGTTTCTATGTCTTTTCTAATAAGCAATTATATTTTAGTTTTTAGATTGAAAACAACGAGATAATGACGCGTATTTACCCTGAAACAGCTCAGTTTTTGGTCGGCACATTGCTGCTATCGATTACAGTAGTAGATGTGTCAAGTTTGCAAGTGTTTCAACATCGAGCTGATGTTAACGCTTCGGAACTATGCGTAATCCCCATTACGCCGTCACTTCTTGGCTGGGAAAAGCAGCCTGGTAAAGAAACTAATGGATCATTAAATTAAATTGCTCTACGATCTTTGACCAAGAACGAAAATAATGATTTCTTGGAATTGGCAGGCTTGGTGAAGGAAATAGAGTACAGTGCCCGATTATCCAACTCTCCAGATCTTCCAGAATGGCTAAAGTATTCGTACGATAGCTTCTCTTCCACGGGGTACATTTACGGAGTCCCGCCTCTTCGACTGGGAACGTCTAATCTGGACGTAATTGGTTGGAACAGATACGACAATTACGATGTTCGCCAGCTCATCATATCTTTGCAAATTAGACGAAAAGACCCGATGGAACATATCGTGGAGATAAAAATAGATAACTTGAATATCCGCGATATGTGTCTTCCCGCAAGAATGAACGCTCTAAAAGAAGTGTTAGCGGAACACTTGGGCTGGACTCAAAAGAATGGGAATTTAGTTGTGCCTGTGTATATGGCGTCTGCAGTCGACATTGGGGAAAGCAGAGTACCCCTCCGACCTAATGATGCAGAGGGTGTCGTTATCCACATGGCATCAGACAAGGATTTCAGTCAGCAGTTGAAAAAGTTGCAAGTGGAAATTTCTCCGCTGTGGAAGCTCCGTCCATGCACCCGGGAAATGAAAAGAACTTCCATGGAGATACACTTCCGTCGGCATGACTTTCTTGTCGACTGGTGCTCCTTTCGGCTAAGTAGTCACATCTTAGCACAAACTGGAATTGAAAGCAGAAAGGGTCTACAAAGGATCTCTCCCACGAGTGCAGGGTCTTCCAGCAGTAATCTTCCCTTTGACGAGGATGATACATTGGATTTTGTCAATGGCATGGGGAAATTCGAAATTGAGCCGGATTACTTCCAGTTCGAGTACACCATTCCAGACCGAAGTTATGGTTATGAAGCATTGCTTTCCTCGATAGTCCCAGGTCCCATAATTTCACATTTGTCCATATCCAAAAAATATTACGTTTGTCTAAGTGTTAATGTACTTTTTAGGTTCCATTGGAGGGCTAATTGGAATTCTGTTAATCGCGCTTTTCTGGGCTGACAGGGAAGACGAATCCATGTGAGTATTGGAAAGTGCATTGGATATTTTATATTTCTACAATCTCTTTGTCCCTTTGGGATACGTAGAAGTTGCATTAAATCAAATCTTATATTATTTATTGCTTCATTTATTAGTATGCTGATTATCGTAATTTAATTATTTTTTATATTAAATAGTCGATCAAGCGAATTTTTCATTTCAGAGACGGAGATCGCCTGTTTTTTGAGGCCATGTTTCGCATGCTATTTTCGCTCATAAGGTTTTATTTGAATTTATTTGGTTCAATTTATTTAGTCCTTTTGTTTATAGAATTGCTGTTTATCCGTGCGCCTGTGCTCTATTTTTCGTAATTACTAATTGCCTAGGTAACGTTATTGTTTCTAGGTACAATAATGGTGGAGGCACCGTGACTTATGCATATCATCAAATAAATCGACAGCGCTACCAGGACGATACGATTTTAACCAGGGAAGCATCTTTGAAGCCAGAGCCTCAGGTTCACTTAGTTCATCATGGAGGAGAATCGATGCTAATCGATAGTGAATTGCTGCCCACGCCAGCAGTACCCCCACAGTACAGCGAAACTCACCCAAAGTAGGTTAAATTTTGTTTACTACTTGGGCATTAACTAAATGAGCTTAAATTTTTGATTGATTTTTAACAGCGGGGCTCCAGCGCTGATTTACGCTGTATAGAAAGTTGTGAAACTACATATCTAATGAAGCTGAAGCGTGTGATTCGGCGCTTACTGGCTACATCAGCTTTTTCTAATTTTGGAAACAACGTTCTTAGCAATAAATTAAAGCTCAGTCACTGTTTTACTGACTCGACTGATGCTACAAGACGGCTAATTAATTCTGTCTTGTCGATAGCTTGTAAGTACTTGTAGTTGTGACCTCTACAGGTCTAGGTGCAATAAGGTATTACTTGTACAATTTTTATTGCCATTTTCAAACAAAGCATTAGCGGAAGTTGTCGAATTGAGATTAATAAATAACCATCGCATCAATGTCGTCGAGATTAATCTTCATCGTTGATAAATCATTTTTTACATTTATCACATCGGAACCTGGAAATTTTCACCTTACCCCAATCCCACAGGCTTACTTCTTCCAATTCCAATATTTACTGACTAACATAGTGGCATATGGGGAATAATTTAGTTTTAGATAAATAAGTTCAGACAGACAGTTCAGAAAATGAGTTTTGCACTGAAACCAACAGTTTTGCTGATTTCGTGAATCTAAAAAATTGTAAATTTTAAAATGAATAAAAAAATGCCTTAGGTAAAATGCATTTATAAGCCAAGAAATGCTGCATAGGAGGGCATACGGCACAGCGGCACCTTACCACCGTGCTACATATGTACATACCGACCACCAACTTATGTGAACGTAAACGTAACATTCTGGAAAGTTTTGATGAGCCATCCACTGAATGGTGAAATTAAAGTGCACTATATTTGTATGCAAAGTAAATAGTCGCAAGAACGCTACCTACAATTTTGTATTTTCGTACTATTTACAGAGCGATTACGTTTTATTTAAACAGTTTGATTACATATGCATCTAAAATGATTTTATAGTAACCTTTGATTTAAAGAAAGCTGGATGACAGCTACTTCTTGCACCTATAACACTGTGTCAATTAAATTCGTTTGCATATTTTTGGTTATCAAGTTTTGTTGGCTATATAAATAAAGCGGATAGTTGAACTGTATTGCTAGAAATGGCAAAGTTGTAGTCGACAGTCGACAGCAATGGTGACAATAGTGACACCTTCCAATTCAGGTAAAACCAACTTTCACCAACACCTCTGCATTTTGCATAGAAATATTATTGCTCTCAGGCACGGGTAATTTGACGAGGATCGTGGATGCACAAGAATGAACTACTGAATGTCTATTAGTGGAGTGTGAGTACAGAGTTAAGGAAATAAGTTCCTTTAGTCTAGGAGCTCCTCTGGAGAGTCACTTCTGTCAATTTTTTTTCTTGCGTCCAAACCAGTCTCATCTTCTTCAGCGTCCAAGTTATCTTCTGGCTCCATTAGCAGTTCAGCCAGAGCGTTCCCAACAACGACCTGTCGTGATGATGATGAAGAAGATGGTTGCTGACTGAGAAGATTGAGATTAAGCGGTTGCTGTTGTAGTAGATGGACATCCTTTGGATTTACTGGAGGGGGGAGGGAAGGGGAAGGAGAGGTAGAAGAAGACGATGTACCACTCCCACTACGACAAATAGCAGATACAGATGTAATTTCCGCTTTCCCATGAGTTTCAGTAGTGGTCGACGACTCTCCCGTTTCACACGTTTCCAACTGTGCATCGTCTTCGCTCTGCGATGGGCATTCAAAATGAACGCAATGGAACACCTGCTCATATGGAAACAATTAATACAAATACGTAAACATTATGATTATGTAGACTTGAGACCGATCAACAAACACGATATTTTAAATGTATTAGTTAATTGGACATAAAAAGTAGAGATTGCATTTACATTGGCTGTTGGCTCATATTTTCTTTCAAAAATGATATCGTTTCCATTTTATTTTTAAAAAATGCTAACCCAGAATCCCAATCGTATCCTCGAGTTTCTCCGTTGATAAGGGCATTTCGGCTTCTCGAGACTCCTTCAATGACGCATGCGCTTAGTGTGATAGTGGCCACATTTTCTTTCGGGACTGCATTAATTAAATTGAATGATCAACACATGGCGTTACAACCGTTATGTTAAGCCAGCCGATAAAATCACAAATTAGTTTTTTAAAAATAAGTTCATACCAACTAATCCCCATTTGGCATCAATTACAAATTCCTTTTTAGTATAGAAAGCTTGAACAGCAACGACGTGAAACATCCGATTGACAGTATTGTGAGTTCCAACAATTTTGATGTATCTACAAATGAAGTTTCATGTTATAAATTCGTCTTTGCAGTCATCACATTTCGACATTTCATAGCGCAATATCAATGATTTTCTTAATCCCAAAAATCGTTACAAGCGTCGACTTCACTTACCGTACAACTCTTTGAGGAAAAAAGATACTCTGCCATGATCTGCAATTGTATCGTGTATGATCACATACTCGCACCCAGTCTACTTGATCCATTGAGACTTCAACGTAGTAAGAGTAAGATCTGAGATCGCGATCCCAGAGTAGCATCCGAATATGATTTAAAATGCACTGTTGTCGTAGCTTAATTACGATTCCTCCTCCCCCTTCACCATTTTCATCAATTATATGTCTGGTAAACCCTCGCTCGACATCATAATTTTGACAGTCCCCATCTAAAATTGCCTGTCTCATTTCCCCTTTTAATACTGTAGCACCATGCTTAACGTGAGCAACATTTTCTTCCGGCACCAGATAACCTCGATACTTTAATTCAGTGTCTCTGGATTTGTTTTGAGCAGAAATTGCATCTAGAATCATGTCAGAAGTAACCAATCCAGTTGGCCTGACTGTTTCTAAAAGAACGTTCAGATTCATCAGTGGCAACCGAACATGATGAAGGACAGCCCCAGCATCATTATGAATATCCCGGTTTTGTCGAACCCAGTTGCACACTGCTTCAAAAATCTTTTCTTCTGCTGCACAAAATGAGTCTCTGTAATTTGAACGCCACAAATTTGAACATTCATTATCTTTGCCATAATTTCGATATTAATTATTAACAGTTGCTCTCATTATTGTAAATATCCAATAACAACTTTGCTTACCGGGAGATGAGCTCAGTGACACCAGGCTAGAATTTCAATTAAAAAGAAGATTAATACTTTGAATTTAAATAGTGACTGAGCATGCATTAAAAAGTTAGAAAAGCTTTACGACGTACCGGGGACAAATTAATAAAAGTAGGATGGTCTAATAACACGCCTGCGTTTGCATCTGCAAACACACAGCAAGTATTAACAAGGGACTCCAGGCCAAACGCCAGTCCCGTGTCTAAAATAGCACACACATTTCCAACATGTAAAGCTGCCTGCAAATAATCGCAAATGCTTGCTTCCAGTTCCTCGAAGCCCCACTGATGGCACAATCTGTTAGGAAAATAAACACACCTTTAGTTTTCGACTCTTACCATTTTTCTAGTAAACTATAAAACTGTTCATGTAAACAACATACCCCAGAACATCAAGAATGACATCTTCTTTCAATTCACCAAGAGCCATCCGTCCTGTATAAACATATTTAAGAAGAGATTTGAAGGCTGCAGTGGTCGCTGCCTTCAGTTCTACCTGTGACTGGGTGCTTTCTTTCATCCCCCCATACAGGAGAGCTCGAAAATACTGCGACCTCGCAGCAAGAATGATCTTATGAGCAGGGAAACTGACACCCTCCACCACCAAGTGGACGTCTGCATATTCCGGATTTAGGAACAGAGAGCTTTTTAAATTATCCGAGAAGCATATTCACATGGTCAACATCACAGCTTAATTCTTTGCCTGAAGATGATCCTCTTGTCTCGCAACCACTGGAGCTCATCTCGATGACCTGTTACTACAGTCCGAAAAGAACTTAATGGGCCAGCACAACATGCACAGTAAATTCGCTGATTTCTTATTTGTAGTCAGTTCTATTAAAAATTCATCAACTATTATCAGTAATATTATCGAGAACTAAGCAAGATGTTGATTCTTTGCCGTTCACTCCGGACACTATCAACTGTCAGAAACGTATTCTGCCTGTTCCTCTTAAATTGTTTCTTATCTCTATTCTCAATTTTAAAATGTACACTTCCTCTTCCGCTCACCTTTAAAGTTTATATCTTCAATCACCATCTTTTTTTGTAAAGCAGTAATTCAGCTCCAGTTAAATGGCAGATATTCCAATGTTACAATAGGAACAATAGTATTCGTGATTTAATTGAACTGTCAACTACTTGGAATTAAATACCCATTGTGATAACTAATTAGGTAATTTACAAGTAGGTAATTTAAAATTTAGACATTTTAGAACCAACTCAGCTGTTCTTCCTCGTCAACTCTAATCCAGTCCAGCGAAAATCCTAACGACAACTTAAAATCAGATTTCGACCTTTGTACAGTTCTATTTTCTAAACAGTTCAGAATTTTAGAGTCTGTACACTTTACCATGTACTGTCTTAATTTCTGGATTTTCTAATTTTCACTCCACTGACAAAACTTTAAATGTTAACTTGTTCATTATTTCATAGAACTTTAAAATCCCTCGTTTGTCCTTCCTCGGAGTTATAGTTAACTAACTCCCAAACCAGAACAATTCCTCAGGCTACACATTCCATTCCCTTAACATCTAGACAAGCTGCCAACTTACAATTTAATTTCCTTTCCAATAATTTATTTATTGTGGTAGCACTAGACTCGTCGACTCTTGCTTACAACTTACTAAATGTGCTACTTCTTTCTAGAGACTGACAAAAAAAATGCATTTTATTGCGCGTATTCACTCCCGAGGTATTTGTTTACCTACTTGTGTGTTCCTAAAACTTGTGACTTGTGAGTTTGTGTGTGAGGCTGTAAAAACCGTAAACATCCACCACCTCCCTATCCACACAATGCATTTTACGTAAAGGCGTGTGATATGTATGCAATCTATTGTCTAGAACTTGTGTAAGTAATACATGCCTATGCATTTACATATTCTCTGCTCTACTTATAGTTAGCCAGAACAGACCACGGCTAATGCGTATTCCCCGGACGGAAAGAGTCCCGAGTAAGAAGAACTGGCTAATGGCTAATTTCACAAATTCGGTGGATTGCTGCTCCCGGAAGTGGTGACCGCACCGGGTAGAATTGGAGAAAGTATTGCAAGATGTCTGCTTTATACTCTGTGTATTTCATCAAGTTTGCACATCTCGTCTTTACCTTGTACTTTTTTAGTTTTACTTTGTGGCTGAACCTCCAACAAGCCTATTTTCATGCCAAAAAAATTCCAACTGCCGATGGCGAGTTCCACAGAACGGGCAAATTTACTTGAAAGAAAGCAGATTGAGCATAGCAAAAGAAAAGGTGAAAACTGGTACCAAACCTCCCCTCTCAAGTTCCCGACCGACTCAATTCCATTATAGGTAAATTGATAAAATTCTTGGATGCATTTAGCAAGAATTGATACAGTTATTCCAACTATAAATTAAAGAAAGAGAATTCCCAAATTCCATTTGTTGATTGTACATATGAGGAATAGTGTATAGCTTACAAGAAAATAAGTGCAAGTCCAAAGAAAATTACATGCACATTCATTTTTATTCTTAACTTCCCATCTCCAGGATTCGTTTTCTTCTTCTTTTGATGCCAAAAAAAGTCTGCCGATGGCGAGTTCCACAGAACGGGCAAATTTACTTGAAAGAAAGCAGATTGAGCATAGCAAAAGAAAAGGTGAAAACTGGTACCAAACCTCCCCTCTCAAGTTCCCGACCAGAAAGAAAGAGAATTCCCAAATTCCCATTTGTTGATTGTACATATGAGGAATAGTGTATAAGCTTACAAGAAAATAAGTGCAAGTCCAAAGAAAATTACATGCACATTCATTTTTATTCTTAACTTCCCATCTCCAGGATTCGTTTTCTTCTTCTTTTGTCGTTCAAATTAAATCGTAAGTAATACTTTACTATTATCGTTATCATTATTATCTTCATTCTTACCTCTCGAATAAAGACAAAAAATGGAAATTACTGATTTGATTTGATTGATTACTGGCGTATTTTTATGCTCGCTGAGCTCTAACTTTAGTAAGTCGCTTTTCATATCAAAAGATTTTTTTAATATAGACCCACTTCATCACTATTCAGTTCGAATTGTAAAACAACCTAAAGTTATTTTTTTTTCATTTTCTGCACTCTACAAACAACGAATACAATTTAAATGCACACTATCGACACGTGCAGTGTCTAAAACTGGAACTTTACATCACAAGTTAACAAGAGCTACCCATGCGGAACAATCCACTTTCAGTAGTTCTTTAAGACAACGTTGGGTTAATTACAAAACAAGCCATTTCGGTGTTGTCATTAAAAGGAAAATGCTTAACCTTTAATCGCTGTAAAATTATTTCCCTTATGCTAGTCACAAAAACTTTTTTTCATGGCAGGCACTATAACTGAACATTTATTTTAACAAGTATTTTTGACTCCTCAATTCTTTTTTTTAATTAATCTTACAGTAACAATAAGCATGGGATCATTGGATTGGATTATATCTATTTAGTGTGTGTATATCATATTAAGAAATAGCACAGAAACAGAATGCAGAGCAACAGCGGTACATTTTTTTATAGTTCAAGTTTATGCTCCCTCTAGTAATTTTTTTGTTACTTATCAACATCAATTAACGATTAAAAGTTAGCTTCTTCAAGTTACCAATAGTAACCTCTGACCAGAATATAAACTGCAGTAAATTTTTAGGATAACGAAATCTTATTACACACAAGCGCAGTTGTTCTTCTATGTATGTCCTTAACAATTGCTATCACACACCGCGTACTTTCACATACATACCTCAAACGCCCAATTTAACGCAGTTTGTGATATTTCATTCGAAATTCATTTTTAAAATATAAACACCAACTACCGCACATCAAGCCATACGTCAACTTCCGATAGGGTATCATTCATTCGGCTTTCGGCTGTTCTATTGCAAATCGCTATCTTAGTTCCAATCGCAACCACAGCACTAAAAACAGCAACAAGAAGTAGAATTGATCAAATAATGTGATGGTGAGCTGTTAAAATTGAGTACACACGCTATTTCATTAGTAGCTGTAGCAATTCGCAGTTCTTCAATCCAATTAATTAATTGCAGTTGGCAGATCAGATTTTTTAATTTAAAAAAATCATTGGCAAATAGTATTTAATATTCAACAATTACGGTAGCTGCGTTAAACTGAGCGTACAGGGTGTGTAGTAGTAGTAACTGGATTACGGTTATCTTTATCTTCTTATCGTACTGTTTGAAAGCAAATTATATAGGAAATGGGTAAGGAATGAAACGACTCTGAAACTCGTGACTTTAAATTTAAATTGGTTTGTGCAGCAGCACGGTAGATTTTAGCATTCTAAATGTGTCGCACTCTAACACAATACATTGATTTTAGCGGCAATTTATCTTCCACCACTTGATTCAGGCAGAAATCCCTTGGACCGTTAACATTTATTGTTGTCGGGTGGAGTACTGAGATACTCATCTTGCCGTTTATGATTGTTCAATGCCATCGTTGTATAGGAATCGTGAGGCAATTCCGATTTCCGTCGCAGCAATGGTTTTTCTGAATTCTTCTGCTTCGCCTATTTCGCAGGTGGTAAATCAAAATGTTCAAAAAGAACACCGACAAATTAACCAACGATTATAACAAATAATTATAGCAAATTTTAATTAAAAAATTGTAACCTGCTCAGTTGGCTTATGCTCTACTCGTTCGTAATTTATAATTTCATTAATGTCAGCTCCATCCTCGGCGACACTAGGTACCCCACTAACAGTTGCCTTGCTGCTTGCATGGTCCTCATCCGTATAATGGGGAACCCGATTGTAATTTGGACTTGCTGAAGCTAACTCATCAAGTTTGGACCACATATTTTCACGCTTACTAAATGACTGTTTCTCTACAGCCCTCTGTTGCTTGTAACTTTGCGTGCACTCGTCAAATAATTTTTGATTGATTTCCATAAGCAACTTCAATGCGTTGTAGATCAATCCATGAATTGTTCTAAACGAAAAATGAAGAAACGACTGAATTGCTTGATTTTGTTATATGTTGATGGCAATGACGTACAGATTTCAAATTTGCATGATAGTACTGCCGAAACACTAAACACCTTACGACCAAACACTCAAACAATACTTACTTATTCCAATGTGTCTTAGAATTCCTGTACAAGGCAGGGAACATAATCGGAAGAATATCCGTTGCATTGTCACTAATTAAACTCATAATGTATTCATTGTTCCAGTAATAAAGGGCTCGTTCTGCCACCTGCACATTTAACATGCATCAGTTAAGTATGTTAACCTTCTAATATTTTTAATGTAACTTGCTTTTATTGGGTCGGTTGAATCATATATAGATGTAACCGACCCAATAAAAACGAAAGTAGTAAAAGAGCAAACTAAACCTGAAAATGAGGAGAAGAGACGCATCTGGCCAACTGTCTGAATAATGGTTTCATCACCTTACGAAATTCCGCTGGTTCAATCACATCAAGTATCTCCTCCAATTCATTCAAAAACATAACCTGACATAACACGAAAGTAGAAAATCAATTTTAAATTTGTACACTAGAAACAGTGAATTAAATTGGTTTTCGATTTAACATCTTAGAAAAGTTAAGTAATATATTGCAGAAACAGCAAGTATTTATTGATATTATTTTCAATTTCTGAAAATCAGCGAGGAGGAATTTGCATATCCGCAGAGTTTTTTAATACAAAAAGTATTACAAGAAGGTGGCATTTTGCATTGGTACGCCAAGCGTTGCTTATTTAAGTAACTATGGTAATGGTGATTAATTAATTGGTTATTTACAGTGTATGTCTGCTTGATACATTCTGCTGACTTGCAAATTCCTCATTCCTCCCTCAATCGGGTGGCATAACAACTATACAAAACAACGAGTAAGGAAACAGAAACAAACCTCTTTTGGTGAATGTGTTTTAGGCCAAAACTTCAGCAGTGCCATTATTACAGGTTGTGTCAAGGAAGGATCCTTCTCCAAAAACTGGACAACACAATATGCTAACTGAGGATGATAAACGGAAAGACTCTTAACTTTATGTAATGGGAGCAAGACTTTCAGCAGAAATGTTTTATGTTCTTCTTTCAGTGGTAACGCAAATCCATTAATTATACTAGGGAAACAACAAAAATGAATACGAATAACTTACAACACAATACACTTTCAAAGTTTCAAAATGCCAAATATGTTTGTTTTCGCTAAATCACTGATTGAAATACCTTCCTAAAATTTCTAATAGCTCAGCAATTCCATTGTGATGTTCTGTTTCGTAAATGAATTTGTAGAAAATATTATTGATCTGTTTTCGTATGTAGGCTCGGAGGTTAAGAAATTTCCCGTAAATACGATGGAGAGTAGTCTTCAAGAAGTCTCGTTCCCGGGGATCCTCTGAATCAAAAAGGTCCAGAAGCTAGAAATAAGAGCAATAGTCAAATTAGTACTGGTATTTATATACGACATAATATATACATACGAAGAAACTAGCAGAAAGAAAAGAACAAAACTGTACTAATTACGGAGGATGTGCTTTAGGTTTCAATTACCTGTAGTACAAACTTCTGCTCTATGTATTTCTTTGCGATGCTTGGCTGGAAATCAGGTGACTCTAAAAATCTACGGCAATGTACAAACGGATATTTAATTTCAGGGTAAACAAACACGAACATGCTGTCTAGACTAGACAAACCAACAAAGTTGTTGCCAAAATTGAGTGTGACTTTCTTAATCCTCCTTACCGTAAGAAGAAATCGTAAACTAGTTGAAGATGGGGCCACGCAGCCTCCAACGTTGGTTCATCTTCCTCAGGATCAAACTCGGCTCCATGTGGATTAGACGACGGTGGTAATGTTCGGAACACATTGATAGAAAACTGTGATTTAAAATTAAAGTTTTCAATCATAATTTTAAATTTCGTTTAATGTTTAATAAATTTTACTCAAAAAAGTAACAAGCCATCAGCCTCAAGAGCAAGATTGAATGATAGATATTTAATACTAGTCACGTACCATACCGACAGCCTCTGGATAGATTGATTCTGTCAGCACACCCCGTTGGGTAGTAATGAATTCTACCATTTCGTGTAGTGCACAACGCTTTACCTCTTTGTATTTAATATCCGACAAAGGGTCAGATACGAAATCAAATAGGACGCAACACTGTTGGAGCTTCTGAATGAATAATTCCTCTCTTTCTGAAGCCGACGCATCTAATAAAAGTGAATTGAAATAGAACACATCATCACTTAAGCTGCACATAACATATTGAATTTTTTGCCGTAGATCCTGGATGAAAGATGAAACTGTATGTGCAGGGCAATGTAAAGTGCTGGAAAATTAGTTTGACTGCACAAACGAGTAATTAGCCAAAACTATTAAATTAATTCTAGCATAATGCTAGCTATCATTCAACACATAAATCAGCTTCTGCTATTCTGCTAGATACCAAACCAGTGCTAAATAACAGATATAGGAGCTTCCCTCGAAACAAAAGTATTACACAAGTATTGTATTGTACTCCGCATCCTCATGACCAGGGCAGACTACAAGCAATATCGATTTGTAAAATTTTAAAACGATCCTAGCGACAATGTAATAGTAATTGTCGTCAATAAGTTCAAGACCAAATATAAAATTTAAAAAAAAAGCATCATCATGCGCATAAATACGGTAACCATGAGGAAAATGTAACTATACATATTTAAAATTAAAATACGACATAGATCGATGAAAATACGTCTACACTGTACTATGCGCACATGAACTCGCTATAAAATAGTTTTTATAAATTCGATTTCGTCATATATTATTTAAAACAAGTACAGAATGAAGTATTGAAGAGCTGATCTTAACTGCTTTGTTCCCAACTTAATTTAGTCATTGTTATAAAACTAACTCAAAGTGCAAGCAAAGAAATTGCATCTTATAATTGAAAAATAACAATACCCTTGAGCGGAGGAAGCGCCTTGAGTTCCCGATTCTTTGACACATTGAACCTGGATGAACTCTGTCGTTTATCCTTTTTCAAATAGGGCGGTCCACGAGTACTTCATTTTGTTGATTGGAGTTGGCGGCGGCGCCTTATTCGTCTGATCTTCACTATTGTTCTTCTTGATGGAACCCTTTAATTTAAAAGCATCAGCTACTTAAGTTCCCTGCCTAATCCATTTTATTTTAAGTGCTCCACTTTTTTTATCACCGCGCTATTGCACCTGATAACAACCTTGCGCCTCCACTTCAATATAAAGATAAAACTGATATTTTGGGCCACAGGTTGTTCTTTAAAACTGGCAGTAAAGCCTTTGCTCTTAAGTTTCAAATAAAAGTTTTTACTTACATCACTGCTGGAGTCATCGCTACTGCTTTCATTCCCATTCCTCCCCGTCTTAATCTTATCATTATTGTCATCCATACTATTTTGAGTCCGAGGTCCAGGCGAAACGGTCAGATGACAGGGGAGGTCCACTCAACCACTTCCAGCGACACACACACACACTCCCCCGGGAATTAATTCCACATTTAGAGGTTCTCTCCAGATAACAAATATACAGGAACAAACGACTACTTTCACTATTCGGGGCGGCTACTCACTAAATTACCAATTTACAATTTTGTATCAAATTTAAAAATTCTTTTTTTTCAAACAAACAAATTTTCGATCCTTCCTGCTTCTGCACAGAGAGCACAGATCTTGAAAANTTTTTTTTCAAACAAACAAATTTTCGATCCTTCCTGCTTCTGCACAGAGAGCACAGATCTTGAAAAATGTATTTTTTGCACCATTGAAAAAAATTGAGCTTAGCTGGAGAATTCCGTTACGGGTATGTACATTACGCTGTGTACACACAGGCCAAATGCTCTCAAAAATATCTACTCAAAAAAAAACTTTATCCTGTCCATGCAAAAGACTCAATACAGTCCTGTATTGTGAGTGCAGCACTAGCCAAATAGGCAGCGAAACAAGTGCTCCCTACTCGACTCCCAACCTGTCTCCCGCACCTATCTTATCCACGTTATTTCGTTCAGCAAATTTCAATAATTTTGAATACACCTCGCCACCTCGCCTTTCTCTCCCACTTCAATTTCACTGTTTTGAGAAATTGCCCAGCACATCTAAAGCATACTCTCTAATTCTGAAAAATGTGCGTTCTCCTAAAAAGCGGAAATTGTACGTGGCGATTGGAGATGCATCGGAATTTTGGTCTTTGCGCTGCAACTATTTCGCCGACGCTGGCGACACTTTACACATTGCGCTTAGCAAGATGTATGTAGCCAGTTTGCTGGAGAGTTGTCGACCACTGGCTTAGGATTATGTATGACATGAAACAGTGTTTTACGGACCGATTCCGCTAACGCTATTCCCTGAAAATGAGGCGAGGATCGGAAGTGATTAAATGGTTCCACTTTCGCCCATTTATACGATGGATGAAGATGGAGATCTTTTTATGAAACGGTTTTTATCACGAGTAGGATAGAAAATTATAGTCTCGCTGTTTTGCTGAATGGTTTAGCTCAGTTCAGTCCATGTCCACCCCACTTCACCCAGTTCACTCCACTGGCTGGACATGATCGACACACAAAACAAAAATGCGTGTTGGTTTGTATGGTCGTCGTGTGTGGTTGGTAGCTGGTCTGAGTCTGATGTGAGGTGGTGTACGAGGACACAGTTCCATATCATCAATTTTCATCATCAATCACCGTCATCATCGCTAAAAAACCTGGCCAGAGAGACGCAAAGATTTATATGGCATATAGCTCTGCAGTCGCTTATCTTGTTATCCCGTTCCATGCATTTTTATAAAAATTGCTTTTTACGCACTTGGAATGAAAGTGCTTAAGTAAATAGTTGCGCATAAAGGTTAAAGGTAGGTATTAATTCATAACGAGTAGTAGTGTTGTATGCAATGCACTTAACACTTGTGAATAATAATGTCGCAACTTGCAATTACAACAGCTCAGCAAACGATACCGATATTTATTACTAAATTGGCTGCTGCTGCAGGTAGAAAAAAAATGGGACTGATATGATGTGGAAGTGGAATGCAAATGAAAAGTGCGACCGTTTTAGCGAGTTGTGCTTGCTTGCTCTTTGTTGCTTTCGTAGACAACGCTTCCCATTTGGAACGCATGACGTGATGTTTTATGTTGATTGCTTAAATTTTATCTGATCTGACCTTTGTTCGGGTGCAGCTTTGGGGATTCTTATTGCAAATTTCTTCAAACGAGAGTTTTTATAATGCAGATATGTTTGATAAAGAATTGGATTTAAACTAGCTGAGAAGTGGATATTGATTGGATTTTAGTAAGCTTTCTTAAAGCCAATGAGATCGA
>JAHZND010002239.1:0-32024 GCA_027744115.1 Acrocyrtus sp. NNG-2020
AGAAAATTCATTTATGAAATACAACACTGTTGGGAAAAAACTGAGGAACAGAATAATTGGGCCAACTTTTGTAGTAAATCCGACCAGAAGTTTCCTTATTTAGAAGGGGATGTCTTATTATGCAGAAATGGACGGCAACTGGTAACTGTCCCACCAGCAAAGGTGCTTAATTTTGTCAAGGAGTAAATACCACGACAAGATGCTGTAACGTTACCTCACACCACACCACCAAAGCGGTTTCCCCTATGAAGCTGGCGCTATACAATCTGCAAATAATTTTTTTCCTGAGAGACCAGAAAGCACACACTCGCAAAAGATATATTGCGTGCCATTGCTTGCATAATTTCGTCATTTTTACATGATTAGTGGTAAGTCAGGTGTGCTCCAATTTATCATCTTGATCAGCAGGTGTACCACCGCCGCCACCAATGTTGCTGCAATTTTCAAAATATATTATTCCTGTATGCTTTACCTTACCACAGCAAAACAGCTTCTTTTTTTGTCTTCTGCAAATTCTTTTTTTTTCGCAGTTTGCACCTTCTACAAAAAAGGTCAGCATTCCTGCAAAAACCTTAAAGTGTCAACGTGTCCTGCGATAATGGACACTGCGAGCCACTTTTAAATTACATTCCTCATTCCACATTTCCACACTTTTTTTTGCAAAAGGATAGAAATTCTATTTTAAATGCAAAAAAAACTACACATATACCGGACTAACCCATTTTTTTTTAAAAAAAAAGTTTGCTATTTTTTTAAAAAAAAGTTTGCTCCACTTTCTTACATAATCTCAAAAACAATATGAGCTACAGCTTCTCTAATGATGGACAGTGACAACATATTTTATTTTCAAAAGTTGAGAGTATAATTTTTTGTCCTGAAAACTTGAAAAAAATATTCTGTAAATTATGGCAAATCTGCTTACTTACTTGAGGAATGAAGTTGATTATGCTATATTTTTGAAAGAAAATCTCTCGGATATTGAATTTCGTCATAATTACAGAACTACAGATTTTCATAGTGATGGTAAGTGAGCGGTCCACTAAACTTATTTAAGTGGCTGACATTATAAGATGAAAAAAAATGTACGTGACATTTTGACGATAAGACTTCTCACAGCGTGAGGCAACTGGCAAGCTCATTGCACACGTTGTGGGTGGGATGTGGCTGTACGTAAACTTCACAACATGACAAAAAAAATAGTGAACTTCTACAGAAGCACGACGACTTATGGTGGCTTGGCTGGGGACAGGCTGCCTGCAACGAGGAGAGGGATGATAATCAGGAAGCTCTGATTATTCGCATATTGTACGAGAATGACCAGGGCAGCACTACCACCATCACCATCACCATTACTATTCAGCCACTGTCAGATTGATGAGGACGATGACGATGAGAAAGGATGATGTAATGGGAGATTGAAAATGTGGCTGGCTAGAATATTTTGTATCGCTTTTGCTGACTACCAAAAAGCATTTCACATTTTCTCATCCCTTCTCAGTCAGAGATAAGAGGAGAGAGGATGAGGATGCAGACAAGGAGATGATGGTCGATGACGAAATATATTTTAGGAAAAATATATTTATGATCTGGATCTGGAGACGAAGGGGAAGAAGGCCTGTCTGAAAAAAATAATTGCTCAACTGCTAACAGCTAATTAAAGAGGGACTTGATGGACTCATTTAATTACGTCTTGTTCAAGCCAATTAACTATTGGAAGGGTGTACTGCTACTGAAAGTGATCTTGAAAGTGACGGGATGAGAAATGACGTTATAATGCTTTTGGGTAGGATAGAGAGACAAAACAAAATTATTTGAAATGCCAAAGTTCATAAAGGCATAGAAATCTGCGTGGACTGTGAAGCCGTCACAGTTGAAGTTTAAAAGTTGTGAAATATATGAAGTGAGTCATCAAATCTTCGCTCAGCAACATCACAAATTTCACCACTCATCACAAAATATCTTTCTGTTTTCTGTTACTGTGAATGCCCATAAAGATGTATATTTGGAATACAAGTCAATTCCACTTTGTTTTCCTAAATTAGTTTTAATATGCACGCGTGCCAACAAAGTATAAAACAATGGAGAGATGCCATTTCAGCGCCGTACTGCATCCACTTAAAGGAATTTACATTAATTAGGAACTAAATTTGGATTGCTCTTTCAACAAACATTTTTATTTTTTTATCTCGCTCTCCATCCATCTCCATCCCACTCTTCCCAGTCCAGGCTGAAAAAAAATTATTACCTCTCACTTTTTTAAAGAAAAAGTAAAATGGTCACTTGCTAACCAACTGCGCTTATGTAAATTTATAGCTGGTAATCTGTATCGAAATTGCGTAATTCACCTGCCTATTTTTTTAATTTGAACTTCGTCGACTTGCTCAACTTAGGTATGGAGAGATAGCTCGATTAAACGATTGAAAAGTGGCGGGGAACAGGTCAACAACTTCTTTTCACACTTTAAACGCTAAATGCTCACTTTTGTTTAGCAGTACCTACTTAAAGTGCTTTAAATGCTGTGGGGAGTAATAGCTCATTAATAAAAAGGTAATTACTCCCAGCTACAAAAAGGCATATCAGAAATGCACATGCTTATTGCACTCCTTTACTCATCGTCATCGATTTAATTACACTGCTAACTTTTTATGGTAATGATAAACTGTGTAATCTTTAGAGCCTCACTGTAATAATAATTTTATTTAATCGAGACAATTTTATTTGCTGTCGTCGCACTGTCCTTCTCTGTCATTTTTTATAGATTATTTATAAACTTCCCTTGATTTAACATGAGTATTAGCGCATATCGCAAAAAAAGACATTTTTGCGGAAAAGACAAAAGGAACTTTTTTGCTAGTTTGCATCTTAAGCGCATATATACCTATTGCATAACATCAGGTTTTTTTTTGCGATTTGCGCATGTAATGCTTGCAAATTGTAAGAAACTATCGCACTTTCGTTCGTACAGTCATCAGACTAATATGCGAGCATGCAATGACTGCAATGTAAAATGCGAAATGACGTGATTTCCGCTTGTCGATATTTATAATTTTATTTGTTAGAGTGGGTTGTGGGTTTCGTGCAAGACGAACAGAGAGTGGAAGTTGTCAGTTGTCATTAAGTCATTTCTGCTATTGTCATCGGCTTCATCATCCTCGTCCCTCTTCCTCTCTTTAAGTCCATCTCCGAAGCTGATTAAGTAATTGGTGCAACCTTCCCATTCCAAAGCTGATTTTTTTCACAGAAAAGAGTAGGAGTTGTGGCTTACTTCCTCTCTTTAAGTCCATCTCCGAAGCTGATTAAGTAATTGGTGCAACCTTCCCATTCCAAAGCTGATTTTTTTCACAGAAAAGAGTAGGAGTTGTGGTGGCTTTGGTAGTCCACTCCATATCCCTTTCAGAAGAATAAGGAAAAACGAGCGCGTTTCATTTCCATTTACTACTACACACTCATCACTATTCACTTTGATTATTACGGTCGCATCATCAGTAGTCCTCCCATGCAAAAGGTTATGAGATATTTATTGAATGAAAAGGAAAATCCTTTTTTTTCATTGTGCTTTGGATACGTTCACGTTGGCGTGATCAGCAATCAGTCCGAGTTCATTTTTTTCTTTTTTAGAGCTGAACAATGAAAAGAGCAAAAAGGGACAATGCTAATTGCTACGTGCTCTTTTGTACTCTTGTCGGTATTTTGTAGACAAAGTGCTTGCTATGCAAATTTCAGAAATTACACAGCTACAGCTTCATTTTTTATACTTTTGCGAAAAGGAAAATTAGTTACGATTTTACGAAAGTTACGAAAGGGGTGTATATAAAAGTGCAGTTGAACAAGTCAGTAAAAAATACGAAAAACAAGGATGTAATATTTTTTAGAAAAAAAATATCTGTACAACAAGCAGCAGACTTAGAGAATTAAGTTATGCAATAAAAGTGATCTTCTCTGCGCCTCCTTTAAAGGGCGGGCTGAATTAAAAATATTACTCGGAAAAAAGAACTTTTGCTTTCACCTAAACAAATGGACTCGTACAAATATAAAATTTGTCGTAAAAAATAAAATGACAAAAAGGTCAGCTTCATTGGTGAAAATAAAAAAAAGAAAAAAAAATATTGGTAGTCTTATGCAGATCTCAGATCCGAGAGTAGTGTGCATTTTGGACCACCCTCGACTGGCTCGACTTTTAATAATTTTTTTTCTCTTTTCACTGATGATGAGCTGATCAAAAAACATTTTTTGAGATGAGGTCACAAATTTTTCATGACCAAAAAGCAGGGTTAGGGAGAGAATCAGAGGACTAACTATAAGCAGGTAAAAAGGGGGATATTTTTTTAATATTATCGTTCCTCTCGTTTTGATAAGCTCGGCCATAACGCACCCATCCCAAAGTCCTCGCCTTAATAATTTTTTTTTATTTCTTCCCCAACCTGAACAGGCAGTTTTTTTTAATGTAGGAGAAGGCAGAGCAGAGTCTGTCTGTCACCCTTTTACGAGATATTGTTTTAGCCTAAGAAAATGGATTTCTGGCACGATACCACACGACAGTCAAAGTATTAGAAAGAGGAGAGCACACACCTGAGAAAAAAACTCTTTTTTGTCCTCAGGATATTTCACCTGAAGAGCAACCAACAACTTGCACTCTCTTCAAAAAAAATCTTTTTAACTCCTTTTGCATACATTTCCATCAATTAACCATTTTCACTGATGACGATATCATGAGAGAGGGTGACCAAAAACAGAAAAACAGAGAGGGAGTGCATGTTCTCAGGTGGAGTGGAGGAATCCTTAGAAGAAAAAAAATCTGTGCTGTAACCTACAAACCACGCACGCTCATTACAGAACTGTATTAGATTTCGTGCTGCTCATTCCCTTTAAAATAAAGTCAGCGCGTTTTTGTACGGCTTTTCAATAAATATATGTACGCTCTTAGCAGAAGGGTTGGTCGCTGGTCGCGGGGTTGAAAAATGTTGGATACACTTTTTATATATGCTTTTTGGGGGTGGATTACAATAAACTTGAAAGAGAGCATAGCACAGTTGTACATGCGACAGGAGACTAAAAACCGCCGGATTTTCAACTTTTTTTTCCCTGTTCATTCACAAAAAAAGTCTTCGCTGAGGCTGTGAGCGGAGAGAAAACGAGGAATGGATACTTTTCATAATACTTTTTTTTACGATGATGATGCGTTTTCATTTACATAAAATTCGTTTTCATTTTCGTGAGAGGATAGAAAAAGAGACTCTTCTATGTATGGAGGATGATATGGTGGTGGTGGCATTGGATTTTTTTACGATGATGATGCGTTTTCATTTACATAAAATTCGTTTTCATTTTCGTGAGAGGATAGAAAAAGAGACTCTTCTATGTATGGAGGATGATATGGTGGTGGCATTGGCACTGGGATGATATTATGGCATGACATGCTGGCTCCTTTTTCCTCAAGGAAGAAGAAAATAAAAAATCCTGAAGAGAACAACATGATTTAACGATCAGGCTAATTACAATTATTTACAACCAATATTCCTCCTAGAGCAGAAGAAAGGGTTGAAAGGGTGGTTTGAGTTGTGGCTGGCGCTGGCACACAGTCGAATATTTTTTTTCTCGGGGTTCATCCGCACTCGCGCCACTTCACATTAATTACATTTTATTTTAATAATATCAGCAACATCAGCTTATCAACCTGACCAGTCTTATTTCGGGCATCGCCCTAGATTTTTTTTCTCGGGGTTCATCCGCACTCGCGCCACTTCACATTAATTACATTTTATTTTAATAATATCAGCAACATCAGCTTATCAACCTGACCAGTCTTATTTCGGACATCGCCCTAGATTACAATTTTACACCCTCGCCAGTGACTATATAACCTGATATTGCTCCACTTTCTGACTGAGGAAAAAACAGTTTTTTTGTAAAAAATTCCTGCTGAAAAGATTTTCAGACTGACTCAGAGTTTCTTTTTCTCGTGACAGGTGTAAATATTTATTCTTCGTTGTAATTACGTGACCTAAGAATTTCCAGAATTAAAATGCGTGGCGTATTGCACATAATGACCTGCCCATTATCATTATCCATGTAAATATTATATCTTTCCAGGGAATTTTTTTTAGTGCCTAGCCTGGAAAAAAGGAAAACTGTCTCGTTCCGTTTGTTGCTGGTGTGCATGCTAATTGCACTAATTTTTATTTTCCTTTTGTGAGACGAAAAGAATTCAAAAAGCCGTTGGCAGGTCACGGCCATAGAATAAAAAAAGGAAGTTGGTGTTGGTTTGGTGGTGCGGTGATTATTGTAGTGTAGTATTCCTGGAGTGTACATCTTTTCAAACATTTTATTCTTCAAGAGCACAAAAAAATCAGAAAACCAAATATTATTGGAATGGAGAAAAGGGCAAGTGGTAAAAGTGTTCTTGTAATCCTATGTAAATAAAATGCTGAATATATTTTTTCCTGAGCGAGTTCAGTTTGCCTTTCGGATTTTCTTAAAAAGTGAGTAGCGAGCGACTGGTGACTTGTGCACTCGACATATTTTTTTTAACCAGGTGAATGTGAAATTGTAAATGTGCCATGTTTACTTTTTTAAATTGTGGATTTGGAGTATGCGGACTGCTGCAATAGAATCCCATCCGAGTAATAACATTTTGAGAGTGAACATATTTGGAAGAGCAAGCTGAAATAATTTATTTCTCGTTTTCATTTTCATTCTGTGAAAACTGTGAAGAGGGATGACTTGAGATGTGAGTAAGTGAAATGAGATGAGAAAGCACCTTTCCAAAATGGAATCAGCAAAAAAAGGAGCAAAAATAGGAGACCGTATTTCAGTCAAAGTGATAAGCACATGGCAGGGGAGATTGCTACTTTTGCTCCTGTTCTCCTCTCACAAAATGCTGAGATGGTGATGTGAGCAAGAAAAGCGTTTTTTATATTTTTTTTGTAGATTGTTACGAGAGCGACTTGTGATGGTGATGTATTTATTACGACAGTGTCCAGTGTCGGATTCAGCAGGCTGGACTTTACCTTTTAAGGAAGTGGTCAAGGGTTAATTGATGGGAGTGAGTGGATTTTGAGTTTTTGAGTGGATCAGATTCCATTCCGCTTCGGAAGGAATGAGAATACTTCCACACTCACACTTAAATTATTACACATTTTTACGCTTCAGAAGAGTCTCTGCCACTTCCACTTCAGACCACGCCACAGCTTTATACAGCAGCGTCTTTATAATCTCATCCGATTTCACTTTTCCCACCGCTCGAAACAAAAGGAAAACGCTCTGGCTCTGCTATATAATAATCTCCTCACTTCTTGAGAACAACTATGCACGGATGACAGGAAAAAGATCTGCTCAAGAATTTCCCAGCTCATTTTTCCACTGCAGCGGATGTAAACTTGCAACTGCAGTCCACCAGAATATTTTGTAGGCAATTAAATGTTTTCTCAGCTATTTTCACGCCTTCTCACCTCACCTCAGCCCAAACAAAAAATAGTGTTTTTCTTAGCGCCCTATCATTTTATTGACATCTCGCCGTGACAGTACGCACTTGTCATCTGTCACTTCCGTCAGTGTGTGTGGGACAAGGACATCATTTTAACCAAAAATGCACCATCAATCTCTCTCCATTCACATTCCGCACTGCTTTTTTTTAAAAAAAAACTACAGTTAAAAAATACTTTTAGCATGACCCAAATTATTTTTCAAACTGCGATGAATGAGGGATGACTGCCTCTTCTTTTTTTAAAAAAAAAATAATGTTATTTTATTTTCCTACACAATTTTTTTTCACGTAACTCATCCTCATCCCTCGCCATCCCCAATTTCCCATCCACATTTACATTTTTAATGATAAACCACAAACAAACAAAACGAGAGGAAGACAAAGGGCGAGTCCATCAAAAAAAAATAATCCTCCGACAGCATTATTACTTTTTGGATTTTTTTTTTTAAAAAAAGTACAGTTAAAAATACCTACTAATATAATTACAATTATTTGTAATATTTACTATAATATTTAGCATGACCCAAATTATTTTTCAAACTGCGATGAATGAGGGATGACTGCCTCTTTTTTTTAAAAAAAAAATAATGTTATTTTATTTTCCTACACAATTTTTTTTTCACGTAACTCATCCTCATCCCTCGCCATCCCCAATTTCCCATCTACATTTACATTTTTAATGATAAACCACAAACAAACAAAACGAGAGGAAGACAAAGGGCGAGTCCATCAAAAAAAAATAATCCTCCGACAGCATTATTACTTTTTAGGAAGTCCTAAAAAGTAATGTTATTATTGCTGTGATGCTCTTTACTCAGAGAGAAGATCAAACACAGGTCTATCATCACTGTAATTACCATACATATATATTTTTTTTACAATTGTACAATAAGTACACACGCAGAATAACTGAATACCGATAGAATATTTCCAAAAAAATATATATAATACCGTATCCCTATTCCCTATAATATGCAGAGCATTATACATAAACATCATTTAACACGCAGGTTCCCAATTTCCTATTAAAACTCTGCTGCGGCTTATAGCACACTACACGCGGACCCTGTGTCTTTTATGGCATAAAAAGGCAGGGCAATGGCAAATACATACAAAAAAATGCTCACAATTTTCACAATTTACATACAAAATCATTCCTCATTTTTCATGCACTCCTCTCCACTTCCAAAAAAAAGTCCACCAGAAAACAAAATAATAATGCAGCACAGCTCACAACAATGCCGTGTTCTCCAAATGGAGTGGAGTTTTTCGTAGATTTTAATACTGGTGTGGGTATGCCATAATGGTGTGAGTAGGTGAACGAAGTGAATGGTGAATGAGATTTAAAACTTTGTTTTTCATGTAGGCATTTATGTTGCATGTAAAAGAACGGCTGTAAACCTTTTTTTTCTGTTTCTCCACTTCTCCAGCTCGTCACTGAAACAGAGCTGAAAAAAAGCTACGGCTAAATGTCTTCTCTTCTCCGTCCCGTCAACCAGTCAGTATTCAGCCGAGGAGAAGTTTGGGGTTGTTGGGACGGGATGATGATTTTTGGTTTTGTGATGTGATCACTCCTGAAAAAAAAAGAGTTTTTTCGTGTGGGCACAAAGAGACAAAAATCCTTCTTTTCCACTTCATGTTTTGGATTTTTTTCTGTGTATAATTTCACTTCATTCATTCATCCCAAAAGAGGACCACCGAAGCTGAAAAGTAAAATCGTGGAAAATCCCTCTTCAAAAATATTATATACTCGCCGGGAATATTTAAGAAACTGTCCATAACCTACAAACATAGTTATTTTTTCCAGTAGTGGATGGATTATTATTACTGGAGAAAAATTTCGGAATAAACACTTCAAAAAATAAAGTTTATTTTGCGGTGGTGAAGTGTGTTCAAGTTCAAGCTTTGTTTGTTCTTGGCCAGTGGAACAAAAAATTTTTTTACTCATCCATGAAAAAATAAAATAAATAGTTTGCCGTTCCACTTTTTTGGGGGAGGGAAATCCTCCAAAATTTTAAAAAGATGAGAAAAGGAGACTTGTGAAAGTAAGCATTCCAGAAGCTCATGATGACTGGACTGTGATACTTTCCAGGAAAGAAAAATAATCAAAAAATCGTATCGGCTCAAAGTGTGGTCTTGGTCTTGCTCATCAGCAGAGATACCTAAATAAATGGAAATTAAGTCAATGTCGAAGAGCGAAGGACTCGTAAAGTCGTAAATTAGGAAAGTGAACTTGACAAAGTAGCTCAGTGTGTAATTATAATCAGTTGGTGTGCCGGCAATTAAAAAGAAATTAGGAGATGGTTATCATCACCGAGGAAAAAAAATAATTTCACTTGTGTACTACTACAGCTGAGCTGAAAAGGAGTTCGAGTACTTTTAAGCGGAATGAGGATAAGCACTCATCGACTCATCCCACCTGCGACAACGACAACTGTAAAAAACGTGCTGACATTGTGACAGTAAAAAAGGGAAAGATATGTTTTGTTTTGGGACGTGTCGAAGATGAAATGTGCACTTTTATGTTGGCAGTGACGTGACATAAATGCATCATTTGTCTTGAGGACTTTAATTTGTGATGCAACTCAATTAAAAGGAGATAATGGGATGGCATTGCGTTCCGTTTGTAAAAGGAACACTGTGACGTTGACTTTGACTTGACAATAGTGAAAAACAGCAACAATTTAAAAAGGAAAAACGGAGGCTGACGAGCTCATCATCATCATCTGACATCTGAGAGGATTTAACCCTTTTTTTCCTTCCACTTCATTACACACTTAAAATCGAGAGAAAATCCACCTGTCGCGTATCATTATCGCTGTTATGAATTCACAACAATAACAACAAATAAAAAAACAAACGGCTCGGCTCACAATTTTTTTTTACTCTTTGCGTTCCTCCTTGTCGCCATTATCAATGACAGAAATTGCCGAGGAGGTACATAATATTATCATTGCTCGCATTTTACTATGAAAATCAATTTCAAATGAACTAATTATGTTTGCAGTGTAGTAGAGCACATAAATGCGCGAGGAATTTTTGCGAGCAATTGTTTCCGGAAGAAAACTGCTTTTTTTTAAAAGTTGAAGTAGTCATTTAATAAAATGACAATTGAGCATGAACCCAGCTCTTCCCATGATTGGGGGAAGTGAGTGAATGACAGTATCAGCTCAAACGTAATGATTTTTTTTGCCTACGAGAAGATAAACAATGATGAAGTGTGTGGGTAGTGCGTAGAATTAATGTGGTGGATGGATGGTAGAAGGGTACATTTTTTCGAGAAAGTGTCCCCCTCCACAAGGAGTCAGTGCTCATCCTTCAAGAATACAAAAAAAAATTGTTTTTGTAATTTAGAATGTACTACTGCTACTGCTGTGCTTTTTTTGCTTCAGGAACAAAAGCGTAATATAAATAGTTCGCGATTTTTTTATTTAAAGTCTCCCTTTTTATTGTTAGGAGGGGATGGTGGATAGGTATGTGAGCAGTGGCGATGCAGTATTTGTATTTAAAGTGAAATTTTATTTTTTAAAGACGTTTTGTTGGAAAGGAGGAACATGTCCTCGTGAGAACTATTTATAGATTTTCTCATGAGATAGAGGAAATGAGCGTAATAGCGATTTTGCCGACTGACTTACATTAAATAAAAGTTGTAGTCCTACTGACAAACTGGCTGCATGTGGGTGATATGATAAGATAAAGAAAGAGAAGGCGATAAGGATAAAAAAAAAGTATGCAGAATTTTTTTTTCTAGGAGTATGAAGGAAGGAAGGATACAGATGAAAAAAAAATGCAGTTTACAGTTTGCTGAGGATATATGCTCTCTCCGTAATGCAATTGCACTTTTGACAAGGATAAAAAAAAGTAGCTCGGCTCATTTAGCAAATGAATTTTAAGTATGCAACTTTTAGACAATTATTGAGGAACTGAGTCAAATTAGCAATTTGCCTCACCTTGAGTAAAGTGTCAGGATCGAGATTCGAGATCGCGGCTGACATTTTATTTGCGCGCTGGGTGAAATATTGACTGTGGGTGGAAAATATAATACAACAATGGGGAGAAAACTGGGAAGAAAATAATGAAAAATATGGGAGCGAGAAGATAATTTGAAATGGAAATGTCAAGGGAAAATAGGAAAAGTATGGAGTACTCGGAGAAGAGTGAGAAAATGGGCATGTGCACGGGTCGTGGCTACTCGGCTCCGTGCAGCCTCTCCCAGCAACAGCGACATCTTATCAGGACTGAAGTGGATTGCGGACTGTGCTCTCTTCAGAGGCACTGCCACCACAATATTAATAATAATTTTGCTAATAATGATATTGATGATGCTCTCAGCAACACTAGGAATTATCGTAGAAAATTAAATGAAGCAATAATGAACCCTGACCTAATTATGTTACCGATAAGTATCCTAATGATTCTGACTAGAACAATGTTTGGAGTGAGAAGAAGCAGGGAAAGATGTTCCTCTAGGTCGATAAGTAGCCATAATTTATTTTCGAGTAAAGTGGTAGTATTCGTTTTGGTGATAAATTGCGTCCTCCAAGTGACGCCCATGGTCACTAGTATGGGTTTCGAGAGTGGCTCAAGTGGAGGAGGAGGAAGCGGGGTGAATTCCTTATTTTCCAATGAGCACCGTTCGTCGTTGTCCTCAGATCAGAGTTCCAGCTCCAACCGGCATAATAACTCACCTTACATTCATAGTGAGGATGACGAGGATGAGTCGAATTCCGACTCTACTAATAATAATAACGGTCATCATCGCCGCCTCACATCGAATCACGTTCACGAGCCGCTCCTCAACTCAGGTCAGGAGCTGCAGCAAAGCCATCAAAATCAACAGCAACAATCAAATGCAATTAACCGGGACAATGGGAATGCAAGGGACAATAACGGACGTCCGTTTCAGTCCGAATACTATGGAACCCAATCACTCCACAACAACAATCAATTGCTCAATTTCACTCTCATCCTTCAGGACCTGGAGCTGAGCTGTTCTGCATACTGTGCTGATCAGGTTCAGGTAAAGAAAAAGAATTATTTTTTATTCTCCCCCTCTCTCTACCTCGAGCCCAAAAAATATTGTCCTGAATATGCTTATTTTTTTAACTTTAAAATATCACCATCAATCCAACCTGTTGCACTTGAGCACTTTTTTATGTTCGTGGAAACAAGGCTATTTTTAGTGAAAATGGGGGAAAACAACAATAGCCAAGCGTACTCCTATTATTGTTATGGCTAAATGGCTACACAGGGGAATAGAGTTTTTTTTGAGCCATGTATTTCCCTCATTTTACATGGTGCGGTCCACCGGAAGTTGATGATCATTCATGGCATCTCTCCTCTCTATCTGTTGCTCTATAAAAATATTTTAAAAAATCTCCTGCTTTAAAAAAACATTTTTTTCTGATCCTGCTGCTGCTGCTGCTGCCTGAATAGACGGATTCAGTAGAGGATAAAAAAGTAGGGGATGGGATGGATGAGCGTACTACATTTATTTTCTGTTTAATATTTTGTTTGTCATTCCTCTCCTCTCTTCAGTTTCAGTCTCAAAATAAAAAAAAATACTATCATGCTGATCATCATTGTTCCTCTCTCATACATTTTTTCCCTAAGAGAAGGGGCAGACTTGCACAACAAAATGTCCCTGCCACTATACTACCACTCCACACATTTTACTAGCAAAAATCCAATCCAAAGCTCAACTTGTGATCTGACAATGAGACTGATTCTCAGTCAGCATAAAAAATCCTTTTTTTCGTTAGTGCCACTGCGTGATATTATTATTTTTTTCATTGTTTTCCTTGATTTTTTCCTCCCTTTCTAAAAACAACTTCTTCCATTTTTGAATTGTAATTATTGACGGGAGTTTCGGCTTTTTGTCCGTTGTTGCAAAAAAAATTTATGCGAGATGCTGCAACTCTGGCGGGATGAGGTCACTCATGCATAAATTGTCTTCCCTTTTTATTCATTTTGAATTCAGACCTTTTTTCTGGAAAATCAGAGTACCTTTGGAATAAAGCTAACAATTTTCAAAATACATTTTTCGGAGACGGGAACTTACTCATAAACAAATCAGGAGATGCTCCTCACGATAATGAGATGACATTACCACATCCGACGCCAAATGTTCCAATCATCTGAGTCATTCAATCGTAATTCTATTTTACTATTACTACTCGAGATGTTTTTTTGGAATCTGAACAATAATGCAGGGACGTAATTAGGTTTTGTACCTTTTTACCTGTGCGCTGCTATTAAATTATATTTTTTGTCCACATCCTCTTCTCTCTCCTCTCGAAAAAAAATATGTTTTTATTGTTTACCAGCCCTTCCTCGCCTTAACTTACTCACCAAGAGCAGAGTACGGGGAATTTTGTAAGAGAATGTATCCATTTCTCGCTTATTGCTTGGCTAACTTGTCAAATTACTTCCGTCGTGATGAATGTCAAAATATATCGTCCTCACTCTTCATTTTCTCAAACATCTTTTTTTTGTTATTCATATCCCATCCTTTCCCAAAGTAGAAAAAAATCCTTTGTAGAATTGGTCTGATAGTGAGTTTGGCGGCATCCAAGGAATCAAGTGGAAGCAGTTCATAAAGCTCAATAATTGCCGTTTCGGTTTCACTGCCCTCAGTAATTGCGGAAAATTAGGGGATATGAAATCAGCTAAACTATAAGTGGCAGTAGCATCAGCAACAAGAAAAACGTTCTCTTCTTCGTACCCTTCACTTTTCTCTCCCTGTTTTTCTGTAAGAAACGAGGACAGTGTGTGATGCAGTTGGGTTGTGATAAGGGGAAAAGTGACATGAATTTTCTTTTTCTGTTTTCCAGCCCGTTTTCTGTCCTACGTCTGTCTCCAAGTCACGTTGTGTAATTTTTGCTGTAAAGGTTAGGCAATGATTAGAGAGGAATGTGTGGGGGTGGGTGGTTTGGATGCTTCTTGGAGTGAACGTAGAATATTTTTTGGAAGAGGTAAAAAGCACTTTACTTGCACATGAAGTGCCTACTTACGAAATGCCTCTTTTTTTACCCGTGACAAGATTGAAGATCCTGAACTTAAATTTTATTTATCTTGTCATGTCAAGTCATACTTGCTGTACACAACTAGTAAGTGGCACATTGCGAAAGGGACAAGTGTGATAAGCCCAGAATTGGAATATCTTCTTATGCAACCTCACTTTTTGACAATGTCCACTTGTCACAACGCACTCTGTCTGACGTCTGAGAAATAAAAAAGGTACGCAGAGACGAGACACCAAATAAAAAGAAAAAGTGTATCATCTTATCATTTAACTTTTTACAGAATCTCTTTTTAAAGTGTGATCATCCCATCCAAAAAAAAAGTTTACATTTTTTGTTGTCTGCCCTGATTTCTGATTTCAGCTCATAGTCAGTGGCAGGCAAGGTCAAAGGCTAACTTTTGATTTATAACCGTAAACCAATCGATCTCCAGCAAAAATACTTAAAAAGTTTTTTATACGAAATGCCAATCGATCATACGAAAATAAATTTCCAAGAAGCCTTTCTCTGAACACACTTAAACTCCATATCACTTCTCATAAAAATAAAGTTAATGTAGCAAGAAAAAAGCACTTTAACTTTAATACTTCTCTCTAACATTTCCGTGATTACCCTTTCCTCTCCAAACAATTTTTTCCCCAAATTTTCTTGAAATTTCCACATCAAAGTAGTAAAATGATGTATCGCCTCGCTTATGTCCTGGTTCATTATTTAAACGCAAATTAAAAATCTATATATTGTGTAATAGCAGCGTTCACCGTCCACGTTTTCTCTTATTGGATACGAGCACGCATTTTTATTGAGCGAGTCCATATCCACCAGAAATTATCGACTTCTCGTCCACAGTCCGTACTCCACAAGTGAAGCGTAACCATATAAAAAGCCAAGCTTTAAAAATAAAAAACGCATTTGACCCGCATTTGAACTCCTTCATGCTTTGCATAAACGATAAACGCTTTGCGCTATGAGCAGAGATCGGAAAGAAATTTTATTTATCCTATTTGAAGTGAGCTATAGCCAAAAAGCCGATAAAAAAAGCTTCAGCAGGAGGTCACTTTTTTTTCTTCATCTCTGTTTCGTCTTCGTTCACAGTTCCACACAATCTTTCTGACAAGTCCGCAGTCCGCACTTGAGAGAAAAAAAAGGACATCGTTTCATCCTTCTCATCTCTCACCTTTTTTTCAAACGCTTTAAATCCGGAATCTCCGCCATTTGCATTTATCATATTATTATTTTAAAATGGAGTCGTGTACAAATGTTATGCAACTTCTAAACAATCATTCCGATTGTTATTAAAAATGTACAATTGGAAAAGAATTTATCTCCTTCGCTTTCATGCCCGTTTTTCTCGCCACAACAGCCACAACAATGACACTTCGTTGAAAGAGATCTTCCCCGCACAAAAAAAAATAATAACGAGACTATCCCTCGTCTTCACCATCACATTATTGTCTATCTTTTATAATGCATTTAAAAATATTTAAATTATCATTGTTATGCTGGAATGTAAATATGCACAAGAATAGTAAACCTGCACCTTTCACTATTTTCGGGGTTTTGTAAAAAAGTGAAAAAATAAGAAGAAATTATACGAGAGAACAGGTCGGGACTATCGGGCCCATACAAAAAAAGGCTTAATTTAGGCACTATTAGATAATAATAATGCAGTGCGTAATTTTTTTTGATGCGGTATTTTCATTTTTTTGTCCTCTGTCGGTTTTTCTCTTGTGCTGTGACATGACGAAACAGAAAATGTGAGAGGGTTTAAATGTACAATATGAAAAAAATAAGAATAATGCTGGGAGTCTCTGAGAGATGCAATGATGGTATGGGTCATGACAAGAAGAGTTTTTTTTGCTGAACTGCCGTGCTGTGTCCAGCCTCAGCCATCCGCCGACGAAATTTGGTGAATGTGAGGGCTATTGGTACAGTGAAAAATAGAAATGTACATGAAGGATTAGTTGATAGTTGATTACTATGCGAATCGGATTTGATTTGAGATTTTTTGAGATGAGAGTAAAGTGATTGAAAGGAATGGAATGTGGAGTGCACAGTGCACGATGTGGTGTCCAGGGGAGCTCTCTGCTGAAAATAAAAATTTACTGTGAGCATTCTGACGATGAGAACACAATGACGATACCGACATCGCCCATTTCCATACACCACTCTGCAATCCACAAAAAAAATAACTTTACAACACTCCACTTAGCGTGAGCTAATGAATGACAATGAGCTCGCGTTCTCATCTTGGAAAAGTGAGCAGTCACAGCTTCACTCCAAAACAGAATATTTCCAGTCATACTTACTTGCTGTGGACGTGGACTGCTTCATGGAATACAAAAAAACGAAGCCGAAGCCAAAGCCGAATCTCTCGTTTGCTCGTGGTGTTGGGCATTTGCATTTATTGACAAGTGTAGAACGGAACCTGTGTGAGAAACCTGTCATCAAAAAAATATATTGTTGCGGAGGTGGTCGTGGTCACTCACATTGTAGCACTGATTTTCCGAATGAACAGGTGTGCCATCTCAAGATTTCCACTTCCCTCTTCCTAAAAATTTTTTAACAATGTAATAAAAAAGAGTATTCAAAATATTTTTTTTCAAGTTCTTTTTTTAAGCCTTCTCCTTTGTCATAAGTAAAATGGCTTTGGAATGCAAATGCAAGCAGAAGGAGGAAAATGGAATTTAACATTTGCATTTATTGACAAGTGTAGAACGGAACCTGTGTGAGAAACCTGTCATCAAAAAAATATATTGTTGCGGAGGTGGTCGTGGTCACTCACACTGTAGTACTGATTTTCCGAATGAACAGGTGTGCCATCTCAAGATTTCCACTTCCCTCTTCCTAAAAATTTTTAACAATGTAATAAAAAAAGTATTCAAAATATTTTTTTCAAGTTCTTTTTTAAGCCCTCTCCTTTGTCATAAGTAAAATGGCTTTGGAATGCAAATGCAAGCAGAAGGAGGAAAATGGAATTTAAGTACAAAGTACAAAAATGCCATTGATGGGTAAAGGAAGGGGATGCGTAATTGTAATTGACTAAACAAGAACTAAAAAAGCGCACGTTGCACATCAAAATTCAGCTGAAGATGTTGCAACAAAAAGTACAAGTGCTCTTGACTCTTTACTAGCAACAGCAACTAAAATGACCAAGTAAATATTTGCGGTACATTCCTAATATCGACACTGTCGTTATCTCAAAAATGGGAGGAAGTGAGCTTGCAGAGGTATGCAATGTACCGACTTGCTAAAAAATGTTTTCTTGGAAGTGATGATAACTGAGGAGAGGGTCCGTTTTCTTTTCTTCGTCAGACTCAGAGCGATTATTGATTTTTTTTCTACTTCCACTTAAGTACGCTCTTGGGTACCGGATGCATGACTTTTTTCTTTGTTAGTACCTGAATAATGAGCGCTATCAGTCGGCTACTTTTAAGGTGAGGTCATTTTTTGGCACATCGACATCGTACATGGGAACATGCTCATTTACAGCTTTTTTTTCCTTTCTAATCGCTCAAATCGGGAAAAAATCTTGTTTTTCGCTTAAACAATGTCCATGCAGTTTCCAATACAAATCGGTGGACGTGAATGGAGGAATAATATATCTCCTTGTAACCGTTCCGTGCTTCTCTGAAAGTGATGTGGGATTAGGAAAAAAATAATGTTTTTCTTGTACATTGAGCCCCTCTTCTTACAGGTCACTTAATCCGGACAAAACTTTTTACTACCTTCAGTAGTAAAGGAAGGAGTAAGTTTTATGAATGAAACAGGCAAAAATATTAAATCCGCTTAGAAAAATGCTTTTTTTTCGTGATAGTATTCAAGGTGCACAATTTAAGCGGATCAGCAGCAGTTGCAGTATTATATGCCCATGCCCCTAGTATAGTTTCCTTCTCCCTCCCAATTAGTGTACTGCTGAGTGATCCATTCAGAACAATTTTTCGTGTCATTCATCCTCAAAATAATATTGTAAAATTTGAATTTAATCCTAATCTCATACAGATTCCGTTCGAACTTCCTTTCTTCTCCTTAGGGAAAGGTAAAGGTGAAATGTTTTAATCTGTTTGGATGAGGAGAAGCCCACCGGCTGTGCAGTTGGGCGAGACTAGACAGCCTGGCTAGTGGCTATCCATCATTTTGAAATAAAACTCTAATTTGGAATTTTTGTTCCTCTCTTCTCATCCAACTTTACATTGTGCAGAGTGCAGAGTAAGTGCAGCTGCATCGGTCTTTGCTCCTTCAAAAGGAGTCAGTTTTTAAGTAGGCGCAGAGATTTACAAGTAAATCCCACTTCCTCATAGCCAACTCATGTAAATTTGTAAATCCCACATCAAAAATCAAAACTGATTTGATTGTCATCCTCATCATATTCCATTTCCTGGCTTGGAGCCCGGCCCTTGTACTTCCTTCTTTCAAAAAAAATTGTATTTTGAAGGAGTGCTCCTCTTCCGTTCCACAAGTCATTTCCACCCCCCTCGCCTTCCTGCCTTCTCTGGAAGGAAATCTAAATCTGCTGAATCCAGCGAAATCAAAGGCTGAATTTTCATTTTTTGTCATTAGTCATTCTTCCCCTGTGCAAATGGCTTGATGAAGGTGCAATATCCGGTTTTGTCAGTGAACCCCCTTCACAGTTAGTGTTTTTTTTATTTCTCAGTCCTCCTCACAATTGAAATGGATTGGGCCGTCATCCTGCCTTAAAATGCGTTTTGTCTCATTCTCATTCCTGTAGAGATAAGGGGCACGTCACCACACAAAAATCAGGGTGGAAAAAACCGGGCGTGTGAGCTGTGAGCTATTGTACTCTTTTATTTTCTGAGGAGAAGAGCCACAATGAAAAAAAGGAATGCAGTCACTTTTTTAATTCATTCTCTCACATTCAGCATCGCAGCTTCAACTCACAAAAGTTGACTTTAAACTTTTTTTTACGTTGTGAGTCGCCCTCACGCAAAGTCAGCCACGGTGGCAGTGCTAGAGAAACTCAGGATGTTCACATTTTCCAGAGAAGAAGACGTCTGGAAAAAAAATTATGATGTATTGCATGCCATTAACAATATGATATCATGTGGGTAGGTGTGTACCTCACTCATCCACAATCCACATCCACCTAATAGAAAAATGAGAGGGGAGAGAAAAATAAAAGAGTTTTTCTATATAAATGTAAAATGCGCAGTGGCAGGACAAGGAGGAGTGAAAAAGGCAACTTCATCATAATAATAAAAAATAATATTACAATCCCTTCTCTCCTGTCTGGCTGTCCTGACGCAATCCAAAATCCAAAGGAGAGAAAAACATGCACTGCTCCTCTCTCTGATTCCAAGACAGGAACCGTACTTCCGATCACACCAACGCCAAACATCATATAAGCTCTCGTCACGATACAGCTTCATTTTTTTATAAGGATACCCGTTATTGTTTATATTGAATGAGAAGTTTAACTTGTTCTTGTAAAATGCACTGCACAATCATTGTTAAAGTGTCCACTTTTTTGGAGTGCGATAATTAGAAAATATGCTTTTTAAGCCTCGGAGCTGAGCTAAGCGCGTTATGAAAAAGGGTTCAGTCAGGGTACATATGGAATGGCTGGAATGACTTGGCTAATTTATAGAAAGGGGATATGAGATGAGAACAAAAAAAGGTTTTCGATGTTGGCCAACGCACACTGATTATACGAAATGGATACAATTTTAAGGGGCAGGATGTTTCCGATGAAATGACTTTTCTCGAGTTCCCCTTCGCACTTATGAGATATTTGTTTTAACTTCATCTTCGACACAAATTGTGTGGAGTGACCGTTGACCATGTTATTTGATCTCTGAAGAGAGCTGGTCACAGATTTTTAAGTAATTTGGAGATGCAAAGATGTAAAATTTTTAAAGGGACACTGGTGGACACTCAAAGTGGCTGTGACAAAAAAAAGAGTGCGCATATGGAAGAGTAGTCGGAGCTGCAACAGGAAGTTGCAACATATTGCTAGTGGCGGCCCATCGTCTTTAAGAGAGTGTGGACCGGTATTGTTCTTCTACTACTCTCCCCCTTTTTTTATTACTTTGAGGCAGGAAAAGGGAAGAAAAACAGAGATTGGAATCAAAGGTGGGGAATGTATGAGAGAATGAAGGGCTTCTTTAAAGTGGCAGTCAGTCACCACACCACTGCTGGAATCTTATTTTTGTGTGTGCCATATGCGCACTTTACTAATAACTTCTCCTTCGCAGACAGCTGCTGATCCCTTCAAAAGTAAAGAGTAGAAATAGGAACAGATGCCTTCATTACAAGAACAAATGAATAAGCAAATGTGGAAACGGGGAAACTCATCAAAGAAAAATCTTTTATGTTTGCGCAGCACGCGCTGCGCGCTGTAATTTTTTTTATTAAGTCTTAAAATAAACTTTTAACTGTATTTGGCTTAAACAAAGAGGCGACCTACTTTAAAAATTTGGTTGACATCTGACTACATTTTTGGTGCAGCTGTACTGGAATCACAAGTGCACCGTCCTCTCGCAAGTCGCAGCTTTTTCATCATCCGTAGCTTCCGAATGGATACAATTTAGGAGATTTGCAGGAGGCTAAATATATTCCAAAAAATAATACAAAGGGAGCAGATATCGTTACATAAAAGAGGTCAAGTTACTTAACATATTTAGCAGGGCAGGACCCAGCCACCCGCACACAAAAAAAAATTCTTTTAGCATTAGACGCTTTTTGTTTATTGTTATTGATTTTTTTTTGGATCGCGTTGAATTACCACTCACCTACAGCGATACTCAGGCTAAAATATAGTTTTCTGTGACGAAGAACGACCGACCCTTCTCCATACTTTTTTTTACATTTTTGCGCAGAAAAGTATGTCTGGAGGGAATTTAATCTACCATCCACCTTTGATAACTCTACACCGCCATGCCAGTTCCAATAACAGACTGCAACTGATATAACTGACAGATCGTAAACGAGATGCATTGACCATTGACCACAATAAAAAGCGCATACCGACATACCCCAGAGCAATATTTTTAAGTTAAAACGTGTAGGTATGGTATGCAGGGAGGCAGGGAGCTTTTCTAAAACGAAAAAATAATAATCGGCCAATTTTTTTTTCTCTCTCTGGCTCTCCCACCATAATTCCCGTGAACTTGGACATGTCAGGACTTTTTTTTGAAAGTTTTTAGGTGGGTCACCTTTTTTCATTGAAATGTTATACCTGCATCTGAGCTCCTCCTTTTATTCCGGCTGATATGCAACTAAAATCCTAAGAAAAAAAGTAGAATTTTTAAGCTGCACGTTAATAATCTCGTAATCTCCGTCATCCTCGTGTTTTGCGTGATCCCATTCATTTCATTTTTATGCTGTTGCGTGCAGTATCCCCATTGCCGATATTTTTTTTTATATTTCCCATGCCCAATGCAAAATAAAGTGGTATGAATGGGGGTGAAAAAAAAGTCTGAATGAGCATGCTACCTGTTGCCTCTTGCATTTTCGTTTTATGCACGGTCCTTCCCTAAAAATCCAGCCATTCATCGTTTTCCATTGTTTGCTTTGCTGCATCGTTTTTCTGTTTACTATTTTGACCACCTTCACTCCATACTCCATCTCCACTCCTTTACGAGCACAAAGGGAAAATGCTCTTTGGCAGTTCTTGTTGTGGATACGCTCAATTATTACTGGCGATTCGGACTGGAAGAGGAAAAAATTGCTTCACAGAGAGAATTATTTTTTTTGTAGTGGGTTTAGTCTGAAGAAGAAAAAAAAACACCGACAAAAAAATTATTATGCCTTCCTCCTTCCCAGAGTAAACACGAGGTTGAGAGTTGATAAATTCAGTAAAAAAAGGAACGTTTTTCACTGAATTTATGAATGAACACGTCAAGGGAAAAACGGAAGAAAGAAATTGTAAGTGATGGCAGCATTCTCTGGTATGAAGTGCTACTACAATATTTTAATCTTTTTCCTTTCCAACTCACTACGTTTTCCAATTCGGACTGGAAGAGGAAAAAATTGCTTCACAGAGAGAATTATTTTTTTTGTAGTGGGTTTAGTCTGAAGAAGAAAAAAAAACACCGACAAAAAATTATTATGCCTTCCTCCTTCCCAGTGTAAACACGAGGTTGAGAGTTGAGGTTGCGAGTAAAAAAAGGAACGTTTTCACTGAATTTATGAATGAACACGTCAAGGGAAAAACGGAAGAAAGAAATTGTAAGTGATGGCAGCATTCTCTGGTATGAAGTGCTACTACAATATTTTAATCTTTTTCCTCTCCAACTCACTACGTTTTCCACTCCTTCTCCGCAAACAAATGAAAGGTATTTTCTGAATGGATGGGGGATGGATATTATGGGAAGGACAGGAAATTGTGAGTGTTGCTGGTTCAAGTACGCAACAAAAAAAATAAAAATCTTCACTAGAACCTTATTCCCTGCTTTTTTGGTGTATGAGCTGGAATGTAGTAAAAAAAAACTTTTTTTCTCTGTAAATATCCTCATCTCCCTTTTCACAAGCACGTAATTCTAAATATTAGTAAGAGTAACAATGGACAGGTAACAAATGCAGTTAGGCAGAGTTGTAGTGAAGTGTGAGCAGTTGAAATGATTCTTGCTGGTAGATCCAGCCTCTTTAAGGGAGCAAACGTCAGGTGTACAATGAGCAGTTATTGAGATTTGAGAAGATTTTTTTTCTCTTTGTCCCACTCCTCCACTTCAGACAAAGAGAAAATTTCTCGTAGGTGAAATGAAAAATGGAATTGAGCACCTAAGTAAAAGCGGATTTTCAGCTCATTGTCAAATTTGCTTGCTCTTTGTTCTGCATTTGCTAAGAAGACTGTAGGGCTACTAATCAGGAAAGATGCCGGTGGATTTTGGATTGGAGGATTTTAGAGGTTTAAGGGATTTAAAAGATTTTGCTAGTTTTGGGATGCTATTGATGCTAATTGTAATCTTGTAAATTTTGTTGAGCAATTATGAGAGGAAATGACTTGGAATAGGCGAATAAAAAAATTGCCACTGAAACCTTCAAAAAAAATTTGCTTCCCACGTTTTGTCATGACCCCGCTTTATTTTCCGCTCCCCAGTAGTAGTGCTGAAAAATGTTTTTTGACACAAAATTTATTTTCAGACCATTGAACCGTGTACGCTTTTGCTTACATCCTCCTAGAGAATGCCTTTTTTAAATGGAAAAGCCAAAAAAATAATGCACCTTCATAGTTCATAGTTTTTTTATCAGCTACCTGCCAGCCTGCCACTCTTTTTCCGTGAATTCCCAGCATTCCCACATGTCTCCTTTTTATATCTTTTTTGGGTAATAGCGTACAGCGGAACAAACTCTTTGCTTCCGGCGGTAGTGCTGGAATCCAAGTGGGATCATGGATCATGAGAAAATTCCCAGTTTCACGCACACAACTCCCCACAAACAACCGCTGACATGCTTCAGTGGCTAACCTGTTGCGCAGTTAAAATAGCGACTAATTTTAAGGAAATGCGTGAAGCTTATCTTATATTATGGGCATGATTTTATTTGGGACAATGCATAAAATTTCAAGAGGGGGAGAAAAAACAAAAAAATGTCGAAAAATTTGAAAGATTCTTAAAAATCTTTTTTGTTTTGCTCTTTCCAGTTCAACTCAATATGCATAACGAAAGGATGCAGAAACTGGAAGACTGGACTACGGTTTGGCTGTGCACACGTCTGCGTAAGTTATTATGAGTGCAACCAGCCTAATTGCTCAATCCTGTAATTTTAGCAAGCAGATGCATTTGATTTATTTTGTATTTTTAGGCTGACAATGAAAACAACTTTCGCGACTACTCCTGCCAAGTCGGCTGCTCTAAAGCCATTGGAGACTACTACTTTCGGATCACAGGTGAGCAAAAATATTATTTTAGCTTCTACTTTTACTAGGAACACACCAAAAAACAAAAATCTTATTTTTTCCTGGACACAATTCATTCCACATTCCATTCCATTTCATATCAAATAAGGCAAAAAAAATATTTTATAGTGACGGAATGAGTATATAATAAAAGAAAAAAACGTATAAAATGTAAAATCGCAGGAAAAAACAAGCAAAACCTTTTTTTCCTTTTTTTAAAAGCATTTAAATATATTCCAGTATCCCAACCGCATTTTAAATATGCCTTTGGGTTTCTCACCTTTTAAAAGAGTTCGTGATGGCTGCAAAGCAAAAAAAAAGAATTCAAAAAAGTTTATGCAGACCCATATCAAATTCGCTGTTAAAAAGAGAAGTAAAAAATCAGCGTTTTATTCTCTACACTGAACACATTAGCACGCTGCACTGACTATTTTTTTGTTGTGGGTAAAATAAAAAAAGTGTAGCGTGGCCAAATGTGCCATCTCGATAGATTTTTGGGGGTGATAACAGAACAAAAAGTCTTTATTTTTTTGTGAGCTTGGCAGGCGGTCACACAATCTTGTTTTCTTATAGCTGAAATAGATTTTTTTTTCGTATTGTTTGCATTTTGATTTCTGAATTTGAGTTTGATGTTGTTATGCAAAAAAAAGGGTTGATTGGAGTGCCGGATCCACCCACGCTCCACTCCGACTCTTTGAAGAGCAGCTCACTCCAACTGAGCTGGGAAGGGAGTGCACTCCCTCTCCCTTATTTGGCGTTCTCCGTCCAGCGGAGAGTCTTTCCACGGACAAGTCAGTGGGAAACGATCCCAATGTCCTCCTCATCACAACATCCATTTAACATGACCACCTTCACCGTACAAAGCCTCAAGCCTTACACTGAATATCAGGTATGAAATTATTGCCCTATAGCTTTTACCTTCTTCTTCTCCAAAGCTATAAAAAAATAGATCCTCACACAAATCGAAAAAAAAGGATGGAGAGAATGCAAAAGCGATGTATAATTTTTTTATGCTGAGAGAAGATAAAAAAGATAATCTTTCTCATTTTCTTCAGCCACTTTCCTTATATGGAACATTTTACATTTTAAATTTTCTCATTCTCTTCATCCTTCTCTTCCCAAATATCCAAAACGGTTTTTTACAACGAAAATTTATTTATTTTTTTTGTAAAAAAATAAGTTTCGAGTTGGATGGATTCTCGCGCACGACTTTCCGCCGTACTACTCACGAGAAAGCAATCCGATTGAGACACTGCCCAAGGGGCTGCCCAATCCTCCGGAGATTACTAGTATCCAACCGATAAGCAATACGAGTGTGAGTGTCACGTGGCTTCCGCCTTCTCAGCCGAATGGACGTCTTATCGCGTACATCCTCAAACTGAAAAAGTTGCCGGATGGAGATAACATCATTAAGGTTTGGGCGTAGTTAAAAATAAATGTCCAAATATAGCGGTATGAAATGATGAGATTAGAAGAGGTGAGGTTATAGTATCTGTGTACTTAACGGGATAATGCTTAACACATTAACAGGAAATTCCGATAAGCCAAAATCCACGGGGCTACACGTTCACAGGTCTTCAACCGATAACAAATTACAGTTTGGAGATATCCGCTCAGAATGGGGAGGGAGAAGGGGGAAATGCCACCGTTCAGTTTGTCACTCCCCAGAGTTCATTTGTCCAATGAGATTATGTCGGAAAAGCCTGACCCGAGGCTGCTCCTCCAGGGAATTAGAGATGTGTACATGCAGCATTTGGACTTGCTCATTGATCCGGATGTGTATGTCTACAACTCCAGCCAAAATGTGTCCGCGGTCGCTTGCCATGTCAAGAATAAATGGGTATTTGTGGCCACTGGAGAAGGTGATCTTATCCGGACGGGGCTTGAAGATACTCAGAGCTTGCTCATTGTCAGTAAGGACAGGCTGGATATGACGGTCTCATATATGGCAGTGGACTGGCTTCACAACTACATTTATATCGTTGGGAAAAAGAAGAGGTGGACTATTAAAAGATGCGACTTGGCCGGAACTAACCTGATAACTATTGAAACATATTTCCTCGAAAATCCTGTGGACTTTACGGTGGATCCCTACACCGGATTCTTGTATTGGGTGAGTCCCCCTACCCAAATGAACAGGGGTGGACTGTTCAAGTTGGACTTGATAGCTGTTGAGTACTCGAACGGAAGAGCGTACCCAGTTGCTGTGATAGAAGGGCAGGATTTGGGGCCGTTTGTAGTGGACTCAGTAAACTACAGGATTCTTGTTGTGGACAAAAGGCGGAACACAGTGTTGGCCGTGACTCTTGACGGGTAAGGATTTGATAACCTGAGGTGTAAAGATTTATCTAATTACGGAAGCTTATCAGAATAATTTTTATTTTTTCCGCGTAGGGACATCACTGACATTCGACAAAACACGGAAAGTCCTCAGTTCGAGCATGCCCTCTCGATTTCCTTCTACAACGGGATATTTTACTTGGCGACAGGGCAAAGCATTGTTATCGAGGAGTACAACGCAAACCTGGATATCTACTACCAGAATAGCTACGACGTGAGCAAAGTCCACCAACCTTGCACCCGACTCATGATAGTCCATCCCGACCTGCAGCCAACCCCAGTCCCAATGGCACCTCCACAAATGGTGCAAGTCATTTACGGGGAAACACGCGCCCGTGTGAGCTGGAGACCTCCTCCGATTATCTCTGGACTTGGTACGTTCATCAACCTGTTCTCCCTCTTCAACTTAACCTCCTCTGACCTCTTCACCCTTCTGATTCATTTTTTGCCTTGAAATCAAAAAACTAGTAAAGCAGAGCAGGGGGAAAAAGAAGGGCATAAAAACACTGGAAAATGTATATCTTCTGGTCCAGCACATGTCCATGTGGACTGTGCTACCAGTGAGGGAAAATAACAGCCACTGCAAAAAATTACATGAGAAGGATAAAACTTATGATGATAACCCTTTTTTTTAATCCAATGCTGTCCTGATAAGTTATAAAAGCGATCAACTGACCTCTACCCGACACTTGTCACATCTGACCTTTCACCTTCCCTGCTGCTGCTGCTGCTCATGTTGTTGTTGTTATGAGCAGATGAGATGAGAGTTTCTCTTGAAACAATTTTTTTTATTGCTTGGGCAGACAACAATTTTTTAATATCCTCTTTTTTCCTCTTCGAATGACGTGCAGTAGTACTGCCTGGTGGTGGAAAAAAAAGTTTACAACGAATTTTCTTTTTGGACTGAACTCGATTTTATTATGATGATTTAGGTCCCCCTTCTCCCCCCATTTCTACTTATAGAACTGCAAGACGAGCGCCAATTTGCTTAGTTGAGGATCTCCGTCTTACATTGGAGGCTCTTCTTATGTGGACCCAAGTTCTTAACCACTTCCCCTAAAAACACTAAAAAAATATTTACCAGAAGTCGCCATCTCCAATTTTCCCATCCATACTCCATACATAACACAAAAAAACTGCTCATTTTTTTCATACAGAAAACAGAGCTTACACACAACCTATACAGTAAACAACTTCTCACTTTTTCCATCCATCCAAAAAAAAATCCAGTCATCAGTGTTAACTCTGTCCAGTACTAAATATTTTACCATGCTAAATACATATTCTCCAGGAACTTGATTAATATTTTTTAAATAGCAAAAAATAACAGTTTAAAAAGAGCAAATCACGCACAGCGTAAAAAAAATGTAAAGCGTAATAAACTCATTATTTTTCTCCAGAGTTTTAATTTATTATCCAGAATGCAAATGTGTAAAATAAACTGCTTGGCACAAGTAGTTTTTTATGCTATGTCCAGCAGAAAAAAATGAAGGATTGCATAAGAAGAAGAGAGCGAGTAACTTGCTCTGCAAAAAAAATTATCAAGTTATATGTTTCGTAAAATGAGAAGTTATCTATTTTTGGAGTATCTGTTAATTTTAGCATGCAATTAAATCGTAGTTTAATGGGCGATGTCGATGTCTAGTTTTTTTATACTATGAAATTTTCTCAGAATTATTTTTTAAAAATAACTACTAAAAACGGCAAAACAGCTACTTCCTGGTTCCTGGTTCCAGCTCATTTATAAATTGTGATATATTCAGGCTCAACTTAATTTATGAAAGTGATGATGATGATTATATTTAACTAACGTTAGAAACATTTTTAGTTTTAGGTTTTGGGTTTAGTTACAAAATTGGCAAAAAATTTTCCTTTTCCTAAATCATTCTAGAGTTTAGTGATAAGCATACCTGTGCACGCACCACTATTTCTATTTTCGTTAGCTTTTTTTAAAACCGAAAACAGTCCCAGAAAAAGCGTCCTGGAAATATATGGCACAGTGCCACAAGTTATGTAAGTTTTTTCCCAGTTTTCCTTCCCACTCTAGGACAAAAAAAAGTCGTAGGTCCCTACTGACTGCGCTGCCCCTATTCTTTGGCTTTCTCTCTCTCTGCCTTGGCTTGGCTTTCTGTGCACAGGTATGCTTATCCGTCTTTCTCTTTATCTGAATTTTCCCTTTTCTGTCTATTTTCACTCTAAAAAATAAGGTGCCAGTGACATTCGGAACTGGCTAAGCAATTGGAAAAATTATTAGGAAAAGAATGGAAATTTGGACAGATTCAGTAAGTCGTACGTTTATTTTTTTGTTGCAGGTGATGGCTCCTGGCGCCAGTGGAAGTACCAAGTTCGAATAGTAGATAATAACAGCAATAACGTTTCCTCTTCCAATATTTCCGAGACGGAGTTCATTATTCAGGAACTGCGACCGTCTACATTTTACACTGTGCAAGTTGGAGCTTACTCAACAGCTGGAAGGGGTCCACTGTCAACTCCACTCCGGGGAAAAAGTTTACGGGAAACTCCGTACAATATCACTTTTCTTTGGGGCTCCCAGTCCGGACTATACTCGACAAACACATTGGGAGAAAATGTGGAGCTGCTCGCTTCCCCAACGAATTGGCTAGACAGTAGTCGGAGACCCGGATCTGGAACAAATTTACTTCCAGGTATATTCCAGAACTCGAAAGTGACCCAATCTGGACTTTCTCCATTGGGTGGAGCTTCCTTTGGAGGTTCATCCAGTATGTACATGTCTTCTCTGACGTGGGCCGATACGCACGTCTTTTTTGCGCTCAGCAACGGTTCCGTGTTTTACTACGATACTGTGAATGTCCTCACCCAGGACCACAACACTGGCGTCACATTCCCCACGTCATTAAATCAGAAAAGAAATGAAATAACTAGACTCGCTGGGATCTCCAACGCACAGTCCATCGCGTTTGACTACATCGGACAAAAACTTTACTGGTCTAATCCAAAGCAGCAGACAATACTCCGCTGCTCCTTCATTCACGGCTCGGTTGGTCTTCGGAACAACTTGGCTCAAAATGTGGATGTAGTGAATCCATGTTCCGTCCGAGACAGAGCGGAACGTCTTCAAGTGGTCACGATGGCAAGGGAAATATGCGTGGATAGCTATAAAGGACTCCTCCTCTGGAGTACCGGCCACTCTTTGGAGCTCTCCAGACTGAATGGCTACTCCCATAGAACACTCTATCAAACTGGACTGTTCTCTGGAAACCATATTATGGGCATCACATTGGACACAGATCAGTCCCGAATTTACTGGATAACTAGATCCAGCACGGGGTCTACTCTTCAGCGACTCAGTTATAATATTGGAGGAGCTCAGTTACCAATGGTCATTGCCAACTATGATGACACCACCATCACAGGACCAATTCGGTACTTTAATGACAGACTAATTTGGCTACAGGGACCTTCCGAAGCTGTAATTGCGGATTTATTTGGACAAGGAAAGTCATCCCTGAGGATAAGCACTATTAGCAATATTACTAACATTCATGTTAGGGATCAGTCTGCTCAAAGATATCCAAGAGGCTTATCCCGAAGTNGATTTGTTTGGACAAGGAAAGTCATCCCTGAGGATAAGCACTATTAGCAATATTACTAACATTCATGTTAGGGATCAGTCTGCTCAAAGATATCCAAGAGGCTTATCCCGAAGTAGAATTCAAGTGAGTCCGGATCCCATCCTGAAGTGGACTATTGGTCTGCAAGGGAAGTGGAACAATTTTACGATTTCTTGGGCTCCAGTTAATAACACAAACTACGGAAAGATTCTTTACGAAGTGATTGTTAACAACTCAATTTCAAAAATTACCGCCACTCCAAATATGACGATTGAGAATGGGACACTTTTCAAGCCCTATACGGATCTCGAGGTCACCATAACTTCCCTCACTTATTGGGCTTCCAGCAAGCCAGTCACTGTGAAATTGAAGACTCCGTCGTGGCGTCCATCAGAACCGCTAAACCCTCGTGTATTTGTCCAGAAACTGAGCTATCCGTATATCCCCCATAAAACTTCCACGAATCTTTCCACGGACCCGGTTTCCTTATCAGTCTCGGTGGAGCTTCGATGGGATGTTCCTCTCAATCCAAATGGACTCATTTTAGGATATCTCATCCACTGCTGGAAGGATACAATGAAGAAAACTACAGACTGTATGTGCGAAGTGGACATGTCCAGACATCAACAAATGCCAAGTTGCCAAATTCAGCATTTGGCTCCATCCTCCAAGTACTACTTTGCTATTCAGGCTTACACCGAAACTGGGGCAGGAAACTTGTCAAGTAAAATTCTTGCAGATACAACATATTCTACTCCAGTCCCTAAAGTGTTACTGGTCACGTCAGATAAGCTTCAAGTTTTGGATATCGATCGAAATGATGTCCAGCCAATACAGCTGGGCTATTTGAGTCCGACAACGGCTGCACACCTTGAAAACGAAAATGCCGTTTTCTGGTTTAATGACGGGCAAGATTTGATGTGGTCCAAGGTAGGCTCAGGCTCCTCTCCCGGAAACAAGACAAGAATGTTGTCGCTAATTGGACACCAAGCGGAAGCGTTAAGTTTGGCAGTGGACTGGATCGGAAGAAAATTGTACTGGGCGTATGAAGTTACATCAACAGCTCCTTCAACATCCTCCTCCATTTCCACTTCCGGCACCACTCCATTAGCTGAAAAGTACGGAATCATGAGCTTGGATTTGGTCCCGAACTGGAATCTTCCTCAGAATCCTGTAGTCGTAGTGAGCTCGAAAACACCAATTCGTTCCGTGGCAGTTAACCCATTCAAAAAGAGTTTGTACTGGACAACTCTTAGAAGAAATGGAATCACAGCGCTACTCACATCCAAAATGGATAATATTTCTCCGCGACCATTCCTTTCAAGAGATGCCGCAACCTGCAACTGCAGCCAGTTAACATCAACTGGAGAGCCTATAGCATATGATATTCATGGATTAGGTGGTGGATCATCAATACCTTCTGGAGTGCTTTTCGTGGACAAGCAAAAAATCTGGTTAAGTGATGACTTGGGATGCAACTGCGTTCCTCTTGTGAACCTAAATACCCTCCCATTTCTCCAAAGTATGCCATACAGAATAACTGCTGACCAACACAGGGTTTACTGGGCGGCAAATTTTTTATTCGCATCGGAAAAACTTGGAAATGGCGGTGTCACCGAACTCCAGCCAGTGGATGTTGGAGTTCGTGAAGTATCCACGCTTGGCGCTTCTTCTCAGCCATACCCTAATATAACTTGTCTACTTCCAAGAAGGATGGAACCCCAGGAGCCAAT
>JAHZND010002240.1:0-18120 GCA_027744115.1 Acrocyrtus sp. NNG-2020
GAGCGACTACCCGCCGCATTACACAACGTTTTGATAAGCCGCGACCCGCGGTTACATCATCGTATCATTTTGGATCGCTACTCTTGCAAGGAAAGCACGGTCCTTTTTTACACTTGAACGGAAAAAAGCATCTCACTCTGTAAACAGAATCAATCAAGGAGAGAGTCATCTTGTCCCAGTCTAAAAGGGATGACGTCAAGATAAAGTAAAAATGACATTGCGCTCATGCACGAAGAGACAGTCTAAAAGGGAGGCTAAATAAAAAAAAGTAGTTTTTTAAGGGGTGAAGATGCATCAAGAGGAAAACTGAAAATGGATGTTAGATGTATCATTTATCATTTTTTCCAGTTGGAACTAGTTTCAGGCAGAAAGGAGGGAAAGGAGGCATGTTAGGAGGAAGGTGAGACACGAGAAAATTGACATGAGTAACTCGAGCAGGCAACATAAAATGATTGATGTGAAGAGGACAACGACAAAATGGTCACTGTTAGTAGTGAGGTGGTGGCTGAGGTGGTTAGCTGAGATGCCAGCCTGCGGATCGTTAGAATTAGTTATGGAGGATGTTCTGCTTAGAAACTTACTGTATGTGTTATCTTGGATTTGGCTGGGAAAGCGGAAGTTAAAGTCTGTCTCAAAGTCCTCCTCGAAGAGGTCGTCATCGTCGTCATCATCGTCCTCGAATGTGAAGCGTGCCTTGGACCTTGGCATCGATCGGGGAAAGTCGGGAAGACCTCCGAGGGTATCCTCGCTCTCGAGCTTTTCTAAACTTTCAAAAGTGCCATATCGGTTTATAGTGGCGACACTGCAATGAGAAAGATCATCCTCATCATCATCATCATCAAAATTGTAGTCGTCATCGTCTCCGTAGTTCTCTGCGGTGGAGTCGTTGGACTCAACCCGGAGGAAGCCGCCCTTACTACTGCGGTTACTGCTACTGCCCCCCTCGCCAGCGGAAGAGCCTCCACCGTCACTTGCTACGGAGTCTACTGCCTTCCCATTACAAACTATGCTGTCCTCCTCCCCATCACTACTGTAGCCGTGTCTAGTGTTCCCGTTCTCATTCGAACTGTGGGAGGAGTCGTCCTCTTCGGGATCCGACTCTTGGGTAACTACAATTTCAGGGCCTGATTTTATCACTTGACCGGCTGCGCCGCCACTGCCACTACTGCAGCCAAACACGCCGGGATCGTCATTCTCGTCGTATTCATCTTCCTCCTCGTCCATGGCGTCATCAACGGCCACTACTCTAGACGAGGAGGGCTCACTACTACCTCTACTACCACAGTAGGAAGAACTGTTTGTCGTTGTACTTGAAGTAAATTGCTTATTCGCGTTGCCAGCTGGCATCACTACGCTACTGCTAGCTATGCTATTGGAGTTGGAGTCTTGTGAGTCCAAAGAGCTCTCAGAACTGGCGCTTGGCCTCTCACTACTAATCAGGGCGGAGGAGTTGCAAGGATTGTTGGTGGTGGTAGCAGCTGACGGGACTATTTTGGCTTGTCGGTGGCCACTGCCACTGCCACTACTACCCGCTACCGGGGATGGCGGCGGACACGGCACTACGTTATTACTGTTATTTTTACTGACTGACTCGTTATTAGTGAGTAATAATGATAAGTTGGAGGAGGAAGAGTCAACAACAGGAACGTCAACGTCCATGTTTACGCTCATCGACTCGGGAGTATTAGTTTGCGGACTACAATGGAACGGAGGAGCTAGCTCTTCGTTCGGACTACTCTCGGAGTCAGCAGCAACGGCGAAGTGGACAGAGTGACGGACACCGGAGCGCCCCTTAACGGGGTTGCCGGAAGAGGGCTCACTATTTTCTGCCAGTACTAGCGAGTAGCTTTTGCTGGAAGTGCTATCGGGGCAGGAGGATGTCGACGGCTCATTACTCTCAATAGTAGTAGTCTGGGCGCTAGTGCTACAAGACGTGCCGCTAGAGACAGAGTCTTGGTTACTGGTAATTGTGGTACTAGTACTGTTACGACTAGTAGTGGGTGGGCTGTTATTGTTATTGTTAGCACTAATCGAACAGTGGCTACAGCAGGCGCTAGAGGCTACGATAGCTGAGACTGAGGTGGATGCACTAGTACAGCTGACGGAGGTAAGACTACTCGCCGTTGTCACTGTTGCTGCCGCTACCGCACTACTGCTACTCGTGACGGGATTGTCCTCTTTGGAGCTTCCGTAGCCGGCAAGAGAACTAGAGGATGACGACCACGAAGGGTCAGTCGTACCATTTTCTGCGGCAGGTGACGCAGAAGCTAAGTCTGACGAAGAGGAAGTGGAATCCTCTGAGGATTCTACCCTCTCCACTTTCGCCTTCTTTTGGCGCTCCAGCCGCTGCAGCTGCACTCTCTCGCAGAGCGGCTCAGGGGGAGGGTCAGTGTCACTTTTCTTGGTTGTCCCTGCACCAGAATCTACCACAGAGTGGACTGTGCCACCGTCCAAGATTTTCACTATGAGGGGGCTAGCTTCACTCCCACCACCAACGCCCCCACATGCACTTACACCACTATGAGCACCAGCACAGTAGCCCCCACGGTAGTGTTGCTGATCGGCGGAGAGCTGGTGGTGATGTGAAGAGGGATGGGCGTAGGCTTGGAAGTCCTCTGAGAAGTGGATGGAAGGGTGATGGTGGCCTCCAGCGGGATTGCTAAATGGCGGATGATGAGGACTGCTGAAGCTGTTCTGCTGGCTGAGGAAAAAGGCTTCGCGGCGCTCGGCGAGAATGCTTCTGAGTGGCTTGTTGCTGGTGAAGGCGGAGGATGAGAGATGGTGTGGATGGGAGGGAGGCAAGGCGGCGGGGTGGTGATGGCTACACTCGTGAATTAGACCACTGTTCATAGCAAGTAAGAGACTGAAGTCGTCGTCATCAGTCTCAGTGGCCTTGTCGACCTTCTTTAATACCACCACCGTTGCCACTGAAGCCTTCGTTTCTCCTTCGAGAAAACAACAAGATCCGTCATCAACAACATGAGACTTGAGGCTACTACTAGAACAACAGACATGGGACGAGTGGTTTGCAGCGGAAGCAACAACATACTGTGTCTTATTACTTTTTGCAAGAGAATTTTTGGGCGGACAACAATTATTATTATCGACAACATGAACGGGGGACTTTACAGAATCAGAAATCAATGCATGAGCTGTGTTCGAGTTGGCAACTGGAGTTGTGGAATTGGAAACAACAACGGCAGAAGATGCATTGGAAGAAAGTTCAGGATTTTTTACCTCTGCTGCGAGCACACCCGAGCGCATGCGGTCCAACATGTTCGAGAAGTTCTCGTTCCGACGCGATATGGACAGGCTGAGGCTTCTCTCGTCTTCCTCGAGCAGCCCGCTCAGCGTCGTCTTGCTCTTCTCAGTCATTTCATCACTGATCCCGGAGTCGTTAGAGCTCTCCTCGTGACTCCGGTGAGACTGGCCATGCTCCTCCTCATGGCCCCCTGCTGTGGAGTCGTCTGAGTCGTCCGAGTCTTCCCCTTCCTCTTCCTCCTCCTCCTCATCATCCTCCTCATCCTCGTCCTCAGTGCCTACGCCACCCACAGACATGTCTTCTCTCATCTTCTCCACGAACGCTTTCAGTCTCTCTCCGTCTTCGTCTAGCTCCAGGGAGGCTTGGAACACGTCATGGGCCAGATGAGACGCCGAAAAGCCACAGCCGTCATCATCTTCCCCCTCCTCTCCCTTCTCTCTCCTCTCCTGTTCCTCTGATACACTGGCGTCAGTGGGAACTCTCGAAAAACTTGCCTCCCCACTTGGAACGCCATTTCTTTCGCTATTTGCACTAACACTGCATGAAGATGGCTTGCTGCTCTCTCCCTGCTTAATTGCGCTGCTAATTTTAGAACTACCTGAGCTCTCCACACTACCGGAGGGCGCCATGGCTCCAGCTGCCGAAGCAGCTGAATGGGTAGCTCTTGCTGTAGTATTTAGCGAGCCTCTCATTTCCCCTCCACCACTCGTCGGAACTGGACACTGCTTGCTTCCATTCGAGTTGTTAGGATTGTACGGAGGAATTACGAATGGACTGGGAGCACTACTACCATTATCAGAGTCATTCAGTCCCTGCCGCCTAGTGTTAGTTCTATCAATGCTACTACCATTATTACTGTTACCCATTGTCATCATCACATGCTTTGGGAGGGGGACAGGTGAGGTGTAGTAGTAGGGAGCAACCAAGCCATCACTATTCAGGTCCTCGTCGCCCAGCTGCTTTATGAATGTTCGTCTGTCCTTTGGGGTAATCCCAAACAGCTCGGGGTAGTCTTTCCGGAGCTTGTTGTCCACCAGCAGACGTCTCCTTGTCCGCTCCGAGCCGTAGCCACTTATTATGGGAGAGTCGGTATGCACTGGTTTCGATTTTTTGGGATGATGACTATTTTCAGAATGGCATCTTGGGGGAACTGACAGGTGTGGGGAGCCTGGAGCGGCCATCATTGCTATAGTAGTGGTGCCGGAACAGCCTCCTGGGCAGTGGTGGGCATGATGCTGATGATGAACGAGCACACTCTTGTGCAAGCACCGACCTCCCAGTGCTTGCTGTGATGGATGTGGATGTGGATGTAACTGGCTCTGGCTGGGATTGGAGCAGCTGCTCGACGTTGTGGATTCTTCCTTCAGGCTAAAGTATTGCGTAGACGAGTCTGTCTTGCTCGTGGACGCTGTGGTGGTGTCCGAGGAGCGCTCCGTTCGGAGCGTTTCTGTGCTCACACTCGTCGTCTGTAAATTCTGAGCTATGAGCTCCTGCTGCCTCGATTTCAGGATAGCATTTGTCATGATTTTCGACCCCGGCTTGGACTTTAGCGTGCCATTGCTGAGTGAGCCAGTTTCAACAGAGTTTACAGTAACTATTGGAGCCATCTCGTCTTTCCCCTTTGCAGATGGGCGCCGAGCGGGCGACATTGATGAGGAGGAGGAGGGACTTGCAGAACCAGACTGTAATGTGTGTGCTCTTCTCACCATTCGCGGACTCTGTAAAACGTCGCCTTCCTTCTCCCTTGAAAGCTGTCCCTTCATCACGGACCTTGCCCTGGTAGGAGTTCCACCGTTAACTAACGCCCCTCCATTGACGTCGCCATTATGATGATTGCAAATTACACTCCCATCATCTTGGCTGCTCATTTTTCTCAGATTGCTCAGCTGCCTAGGCTTTGGGGATGGATAGGCGGTAACTTCTTTAGTCTCCCTTCGAATAGCGGAAGGAGTCCCAATATTTTCGAGCACCTCATTTTCATGTATTTTCTCACAAGGACATTTCCCCGGCCCGTTTTTCCTGCTTACTGTGTCAATCGTGTTGTTATTGTTATGGCTAGGAATTGGACTTGACGAACTGATTTCAGGTGCAGGAGCCTGGCTGGCCTGGGTAGAAAGAGTGGCCGCCGCATTAGCATGACTCAAACTAGTTCTCGCCTTCGGCACCGGTGGAACTGTACACGGAAGAGTGGGATTAGCGCGAAGATTGTCATTTTCATGAATGGGCACAGTGTTCGTAGCCATGTCATGTTGATTCGGTCTCAGTACTCGACTCTCAGTTACCATTACGGAATGTTTCTGGGTAGTGGCTACTGGTGCCGTGGAAGCTGTCTCCTGCAGGAGAACACTTGGCTGCGAGATCATGTTAGAAATTGGTTGCGGATTTGTATTCAAATGGCTGTCAGCTTCACTCGCGGCTCCGTTTACATCATCAATAGGCTGACCTTTCTCCTCACTAGCAAGGGTATCACTTGATACTAGAGTACCACCGGGAGCTGTCACTTTGCGGTCAACAATTCCGGGGCGAATAACACGAGCTCTGAGTAGGTCCTTATTTAGACTGCTAAACCCGTCAGGAACATACGGCTTGGCTGATGATGATGATGACGATGATGCCGCTGGAGCAGTGCTCTTCTCGCCCGGCCCCTCTTTCGTTACTTTCTCATCAGCTTGCTTCAGTACATCTGGAATCGCCCTTGAACTTGACTGCTCACTGGGCAGCGGCTGGCTTTGCGGTAAATTTTTGAGATGGAGTTTACTCCCAACCACACTGTCACTCTTGAAGGGAGATGAGATGGAGGGCTGAGTAAACTGCCTTAATTTCTGAGTTGGCATGGGAGTTCGCTCCTGTGGCGGTTTTGAATGTGGCTCACTATGCCGCTGTGTCACTTGGAGAAGTGAGTTCGGTTGAAGTCTATTCATCGCAAGAGTCGTAGTCGGGTTCACTACAACCGGCTCAGTCTCCCCTTTCTCTTCATCTTCCTCCATAATGCTGTCATGCTGGACTACTGGGAACTTCTCGCAAAATTCCGAAATCGAAAAGTTCGACGAAGCTGACTTGGAGAGTTTCGTGTTCAGAGAAATTCTGCAGAGGGGAAAACGAAATTTCTTTTAGAACTTTAAATAAAAAAAACAGGGAAAGCAGCGGGTTATCTGCGTTTGTGCGCACGACATCAAAAACAAAAGCGGTGACATAGACAAATATTTCACATGACAAATTTGTGGCTGGGGTAAGGAGACACGCTCACAGTTATAATTAGGTATATGCTGGTTTTCTTGATTTTATTTTGGCATTTACTTTCATCATCAAAAAAACGGTGGCGCTTGTTTTGTATATGGTTAGCAAATTATTGCACGTGGGAAGAAAAGTACGTAGCATCGCAAAGTCGGATTAGCTAATTTGAACTTCAGCCGCAAGGCACGAGGTCTTCAACCCGATTTTTGTTGAAGGACAAGGCAGTCAGGCAGTGCAAAAAAATATATTGCGCAAGAGAGGATATGGCAATACCAAAAGCAAATATTTGCAGTTATCTTGTAATTAACAAGGAAAATAGTTCAAGATCCCGGTTCAGAAGCGTCTTCCTGTTTAAAAGCAGCAAATATTTGCTTAAAGCAGTAAAGGAAACCGGGCCACTAGAGAGGAAGGTGAAAGTGAAACTGAACGTGGGAATGAGCACAAATAAAGCAGGAGCATTTTATAAAAGCAAATACGTTTACTTTTCATTGAAAAACAAAAAGCGTTGCAATTTCTACAATTTCTAAAGCGAGATTCTTAAAAAGAATAAAAAAATGTTTGTGAGTTTTCTCGTCTTACATCTGTCGCTGGAGGAGGAGCTTCCAGAGACTCTTCAGTTGCACGTTCGCAGTTCGCAGTACAACTTGGATTTGACTTTTTACTACGAACTAACGGAAGGATCCTATCCAGTCTTGAGTGGTGAGAGGTTTCAGGGCCAAACAGCAGTCTGAACTCATTCTCTGGAAATTGCATACAAATAAAATAGGTAAAGCTTTAATTGTAATTCCAAATAGAAGATTGTTTCCCTTTGGCAAATATATTGCACAACGCACAATTTTTGTCCTTCAAACCACTTCTCTAGTAGATTAGGTGTCTGCTTTTATAAATATTTATGGTAAAAATCATTAAATCGGTTATGCAAACGTGGGAAAAAAGCATCATTTGAAATTTTTAAATGAGGACCTTTTCCAAGAAAACTCAAATAATGGAAATGTTCTATGCAATCATGGGAAAATTAATGGCATTTTGTTATTTTTGAATGATTACGTAATAAAAATTATTTTATCTTTTTACGCAGTAAATTTCGCAAAAGTTGACTGTGTTGGAAAGTCTGTGATGTTTTTTTTGGCATAAATTAACTTTCACTTCCACAAAGACAAGTTTGACAGAAATATTTTGGAAAGATTTGTGGTAGTGTGGCAGGAGGGTCAACGGAAAAAAGAGAAAATGTCAAAAGAGGGACTGTGGCTATATAGCGAGGAGTCTTACCATGCTTTTTAGGTAAGTTGAAGTGGAGCGTCACAACATCGTCCAGTCTGATTGGGGACTCCTTCACGAAAAACACTCTGTCCCGGGTCATGTGCGACGTCAGCACGATAATGTCAGTGAAGAGGAAAGCCCACACGGGAGACCACGACCCGTCATTTTCCCGTCTGTACAGTCTACTTCCAAACAGCCACTTTCGCCCCTTCTCGCAAACTTTTAGTGGTTGCTGCAACGCCGAGCAAAAATTTATAATATATCTAATTATTATATTTATTTAATAGATGTTGTCTTCGGGTACTGGTATGTCGATGATTTGCGCAAGTATTATGTTTATCTGTGAGGTTTATTTTTATTCTCAATCATTTTCATCGTAAAAAAATGACAGTTAAAATTTCGTGGTATAAAAATAAGATTAAAAACTTGTGGTTTGGAGCACTGATTTTTTTTTCACAAAATCTCATTACGAAACTGCCTGTTAACTCATACAGAGCACTAAAATGCACTTCTCTTTGTCGGCCACAAAGCTTCTAGCTAATGAAAATTATCCCAATTAGGGCATCTTTTGTCAGACCTTTTTTTCCCTCGACTTCCTTGATTTCACTCTTGCTAACTTCCACAGAAAAATATAATAGCTTTATCCAATTCTTCTTGGGAAAGGTAAGGGAAAGGACTAATTTAACAAGTTAAATGTTGCGGAAGAGCAGTAATTCTATTTTTGTTGTAAATAATGATACTGGTAAAAACTCCTAAATTACTAATTGGTGCTCAGAAAAGGATTATTTTCTCTTGTGAGCCTTCAGATATAAACAGAGTCCCCGCTATCCAAAACTAAAGCCACTTTTTACACTAATTGGATAAATGCTCATTATTATTTTTTTTAAGATAAACTAGCCTTTTTAATGGTCTACCATAGAAATCCCTACTCAATGGTGTAATGAACTCAGCAAGAGTCCAATTTATTTTATAAAAAACTTTATTACCCTCTACATGCAGGTCAACCAGGTTGCGAAATCGGAAAAAAACAACTTTGGGTAACCGGAGGTAAACAGTTTGACAACATAACTAAATTCTTGGAAACTATTATATTCATTAGAACAGCTAAAAATAAAGTAAATCTTAGCTTGCCCCGGTCGGAACTACCTAAATTGGATTTGTAGATTTTGTTTTAAAAAAAGTAGGCAGAGAACTCAACTGACACTTGAAGGGAGCCTAAAAATAGAATTGGTAAAATTCCCACACTGACGGACATTGATGTGGAAAGTGGAGCGATGCATTTGACAGGAATTTCTCTGGAAATCAACGATCAGACAGGACCGTTTCCTAACCATTATTATACAAATATTTTCATTTTCCCGTTTTCTATTTTTAATCAGTTCTATTTACCCACGGGCAGTGAAAGTCATACAGACTCCTTTTGGACTAGATCATAAAACTGTATCCAATTTCTGGAATATGCACTCTGTACATAATATTCTTCCACAAAATATTTTTCTAGCCAATTTACTCATGTCAGCTAGCCGGGAAAAAGTACTCAAAAATATTTTAATATTATTTTTCAGTGTCCACATTTCACATCCGCCAGTTTTATCCAGTTTATGGGTAATCCTTAAGTTGAACTAAAAAGCAAATTGCCAATTCTCAGAATATAATAAACCCGTTTTTAAGCTTTTTAGTTTGAAACATTTGTACGTAATACGTTTAGCGGCTAGGGAAATCATTAGAGCTATAATTTGCTCGATAAAACAGCCTGAACAGGAAGTTACCCAACTTGTGTTTTTTTGCTTTCCTACTCCTAAACTACCCACGCAGTTTTCTGCGGGAAAATTGTTTTTGTAAGGATGATATCCTTTGGAAAAAGCTGGAAAACTGGTGTAGATAGACTGATACCTCACCACATTTAACCTTTCAGAGTTCATGGCAAACTTTCTTGACATTTCTCTGACACTGTTCTTCGCATTTTCTGACGCGAACACAATAAAAAGTTGTAATTGGAGGTGCTTAATACCTGTGAAGTTGTGGAAATAATGCGTTTCTCCAAATCTCGGACGGAAACGAGCGGATTCTTCTTCATACTTATGTGGGAAATTGGTTCCATGAAGTCCGTTTCGCACACGATTTCTGCGTAACATTCCTGAAAGAAGGAAGTGAATATATATTTTTTTAGCTTCCGTTGCTACTTCTGGGGACAACAGTCACAAATTAATTAGGTGATGCAACTGGTTTTATGATGTAATCAGAGAAATGGGGGGCAATTACCTTCAAACGGGAGTTTAAAAATATCCAGTTTTCGTGCTGGTGACTAATTTCTTCAGCAATTTCGCAAAGATTTCGGAGATGCTAAACGCCGAGAAAAAAACAAAATAATTTTATATGAATCAACGAGTTAAACAGGTCACGCTGATGAACTTGGTTATGCGATGATGGGTAATCAGTTGGGCTACCTCAAAAGGAGCAAAAAGTAGAGAAGTCATGTCAAGATGTCCTTTTGGCACTGGAGTTTCAAGTACAAACTTGGCAAAGTCTTGAATACTCATCTTTTCCGAGAGAATTGTCGCAGAGTGACCTAAACCTCTCGCGTACGCGGTGTAAGCTGACGTGATGTCTGGAAGCTGTAAAAGAAATTTCAAATTTATTTTCATCCTTAAATACATATGCTCAAAATAATTTACAATTACTAGCTCAGCAGCTTACATGATCTGTGTGAGTGGACAGAAGTATTCTTCCTAATTTCCAGGACGAATTGTTCGAGCCATTTGCTACACATTGCAAGATCTGCTTGGTCATTGTAATTATCTGGATAACAAAATAGGATTATTAAAAGTTACATGGAAATCATCTTCCGAATCTTATCTCAAAATTTGGGGATTGCTTACCTTGATAACGTGCGCAAAAATGAGATGGATTTCTTGATTAGTGAGCAATCGATTTGCTTGTGCAGGAATAAGGTAGCGATCCAGAGCTGCAACGACTTTCCGGAAAAATTTCAGCTCGCAAATGAAAAACTGCTTCAGAGTGTCATCCTCATTGTCGAGTAGCTACTCCCAAAGATAAATGTCATGAACAACCAAATTGCTCACATGTGTACTTAAATCTCTACAGGGTATTGTTAGTTGTGTTCATAAAATTAAATGAATGTATGTATTTATTAGTAGACTCGTGTAAATGTTTTCTGCAATGCTGAAAATATCGTATGAATGCTTTCACCGGTTTGCTAACTGGCTATCAAACATATCCCATTTGATCTATGGCGTAATGGTATCTCTATGTAACGGGAGCCATCTGGATTTCTTTAGGGGAAAGCACTGAAAGAGTGAAACTACCTTTCTCCGCCTATATTAGCACTCGTACGGGTTAGGTGGCGCTGACTGACGAGCCAGGAGAAAGGAGAAATACTCAATCAATACAACTACTTACTTGTACGTACGGGACTAGTTCCGATTCTCATCTCACACCAAATAGCAAAAAATAAAAAATGCAATTCAACCACATGCAAATAAAACAAAATAAACTATTACGAAAAAAACGAAAAATTAAAATGTATGAAATATTGATTATGGTTATATTTAAACATCTCTTTAGAAAATAGAGATAAGTGCAAGGGAATAAAACAATGTAAAAACGTCTTTAAAAATTGTACAAATGTTTAGCACATAACGAAATCTCCTCAAACAAGGATTATTTTTTTCTAGCTACAAAAATAAACAATGTAAAATATACACACAACTATAGCATTACAAATTACAAATAAATTACATTTTACACTTTGGTCTATGCAATTCCAAAACGCAACAAAAATTTTTTTAAAAAAACTTTCGCGTTCCTACACACCACACACACAATACACAAAAATATACAGACACACAACAAAAAAATTTATATCACAAATCATACAAAATAAAACAGTTATACAAATAAAAATTTTTTAAATATAATTTCAACACAAGTACACTTTACAAACACACAAAATGAGGTAGTATTGGGCGATTCTCGACACGACTAAATTATAAAAACGAAATTAATAGTATTTTAACATACATGCTACTAGTCAACAAATTACAACAATTTTTCCACATGCAAATTCTCCTTCCGACAAAATATTTCACACAAACATACACACATCAACATCAAACATTAAATTACAAGCAGAGTGCTTATCGTGCTTACTTCTCGCGGTTATTCACTTAATTACATTACTGAGCATAACAGTTACCGACAACACGACTTATCTATACAGTTGATCTACAAAAATGGTTTAATAGTACATGGAAGTGAACGACGGTGCGTAAACAAAAAAAAAATTCTGTTAGTTTATGTTAGGGCATTATTGGTCTGGACTTCGGAGCCAGCTCAAAACTTGAGCGCTTTCTAACCTACGAATGGCAATACCTAAAAAAGTTGAACTCGCTATCAAGGACATTAAAAACGCAACAATGAAGGGGACATTGGGCAGGTCGTTTCAATTCATTTCTTGTCAATAGACGAAAGCATAAAGTGCATATTAAATGTCAGCACACTAGTTAAGATTTTCTTTTTGCATATCTAAAGTACCTGCCACGTTAACACTGCAAAAGGCTATAAAAAAGCCATGATATTTTCTTATTGCACTAAGCTCTAGCTACCATCCACCATACCAACCACCTACCACCTTCAACACTGTAAATTGCTTGAGAGTGAAAGCCATTCAGTTCATGGGCAGTACCTATAGCGTTGAAAGCCATTTCATTATTAGAAATATATATCGTGGAAGCCATTAAGATAAAAAATGCTTTTACGTGCCTGTGAATTTCCACTTTAGTATTCATGGATCTTATGCTGACATACCATCGCATCCCGTTCCCATTCTCAGACACGAACACCAAAAAATATATATACAGATATCTTATACCCTCCGCCATACACTATTGTATAAAGCCAAAGCCCTGGAATAGTTGTTTTATCATGTACTCAAAATCTCCAGTCAGTTTTGTTGTATGCTGCTGGTAGAAGTCTCTTTTCTTCGTACACCCTTTTTCTAATCTACATGGAAGAGCAAAGTCACCAACCTAGCAGTAAAGGAATGTTTCATTTCGAGAGGAACATAGAAACGTGCATACCCTACAACTGATCAATACAATCTCGGGAAAAATTATTGTCTTTTTCTTGTCAAGTTGTGCCATTTTGATTCATGAGTTAAGGAAACCGATCGAATTCCACAGCTTTTTATTTACGCAAAGGGATGTAGAATAGCTCAAAAAACTTGCACCCGCTCTAACTTTACCAATTTTGTGCTGCATCCACATAGCCCGAAAATCTAGCAGCTAAACACGTACGCTTTGTAAAACATGCTTTACGAATTTTATTTTATATTTGGCGTCCAACTCTGCCATCAAAATAGCAAAATTGACCACCGAGCAGTTGCCATCTAGTCAGAAAGCCCTTTAACTTTAGTGTATGTACAATAATGTCAATTTAAAGTAAATAGTGCCATTTTCGAGTAACCTCATTATTTCCGCTGTTTATGCACACTCTACTTCCCACTCTTACAATTTTTGGGACAATGACGATCTGAGAAAATCCTCTTGAAAGCGAAGCAAACTCTAGGAAAAGTCCTTGTAGCACTTGATCTATAACACCCGTGCCTTTCACACGCTTTCCCAGTCACACATGCTGGTTCTGGCTGTAAGAGTGCTACTCCATTATACAGAGATAACTGTAGACAATAAAGTAGATTTTGAATGTAGTATAGTCCTACCGCAGCCACATAATGCGACTACTGCCTCTACACTAGTAAGCCAAGTACCCTTCTTGGGAAAATACTTTTTTCCTCCTTTCCTCCTTTCCGCCTTTTCTCTTACTCTCCCTCCTCGTCTCCCTCCTTTTCTTTACTTTTCTCGTACTCCTACATAAATTTTTTCGGACAAGAATGTGATTCAAAAGCGTAGCACTGTAGCCTGTAGCCACACAGCATAATTCATAATTTAGCTTTCCGTGATGCTATTATACGTCCGTGAATTATTAGCAATTCATCACTGTTTTTATGTCCTTACTTATACATCCGTGTGAGTCTACAAATTCCGCATAAGCATTTAAATTAACTACGAACAGTGTGTGGCGGCTAAGAATGTGGCAACATTTTACCATTTTCTCAACTAAGCAGCATTTATCTTTGCCGCAAAGGCATGCAGGTAGCCCACAAAAATAACAGTGTTACCTCCTTACTTCCATATGATGCCAGTCTGGAGTGCACCCAGCTCCAAATATTATTTTTCCTAGTTTTGGCTTCCATATCGCGTGCAAAAGAAACGACAAGAGAGAAAACAGGAGATACTACCTACATAAATTTTCACCTATTTCTGTGCAAATCTCTCCACAAAAAAACTCCCCTTCTTCTGTGTACCTACACCACCACGCTCCATGGCACTGTATCAGTTTTCGCTGGCATCATTACCAGAGTATGAGGAGGAGACATGAGAAGGCATCAGACAAGAAGAAGGGAGACGAAGATAGAAAGAGAGAGAGAGAGACATGGCACTGTATCAGTTTTCGCTGGCATCATTACCAGAGTATGAGGAGGAGACATGAGAAGGCATCAGACAAGAAGAAGGGAGACGAAGATAGAAAGAGAGAGAGAAATCGAAGAAAATATTTTTTTTCCAGGCTGACGCTGGCAATGTTCTCCGTGCTCTGTTGTAACGGACACGGACAACATGATGGGCCAAGAAAAAAAAATCCTCCAAACAAAGGAAAGAAAATAACTCGTTCTTCTCAGATCTAACCTCCTCCAGAGGGAATAGCTCTTACCGAAGTCGAGCATAATATCAGCATCAGCCTCCTCCTTATAGCAAAAAAAACTTGGACGCTGGCTATATAAGGTCTTCTTCCATTTTCATATAACTTTTTCCTTCATTTTTCCCTTCCCTCTTTCCACCTTTCAGGGTAATAGAAAGCGATAAGAAAAATGCACGTATGTATCGCCTCATCGCAAAAACGCTGGAAAAAAATTCCCTCTTTTTTTGTTCCCTTCACGTTCTGTTGATGTGAAAATGGACAATCAAGAAAAAGCCCTCTTGAGGGATTTACATGGGAAGGTAATTGTGATAGCAGCAGGAGCCCGGTATACACTTTTTGCCTCCGTTAGCTGTTAGCTGTGAGAGCGGATTCTCTAATAATAACATCAATATTCACTTTAATCTCATTTTCGTTCCAACCGGTACACCTCGCCCTCTCGTCAGGCCCATTTTTTCCCAATCAATCACCAGCAAAAAAGAAAGAAAAAAGATATAGGGAACTTCTTCTTTTCTCCACAAACCTGATAGCAATCACGTCCTTGTAATTGTTCTAGACATAACTGGCTCACAACCTTATAAATTCTTTTCTACCAAAAACTATTTCTTTTTGCACAATTTGCTCGGTAACTCACCTACTCACCATTCCACTATCAGATATCGCTGCCCAATAGAAAATGCCCTGCTAGTCGTCAACGTCATCACGTCACGCTTTCCTCTATGACCAGTCCATCAATTCAATTTCAACATGGGCTCAATTACGCTAATATCATATGGCCACTTATGGAAATTAAAGGGAGGTATTTCCCCCTCTCTTACTAATAAAATATAATTTCCAAGTCGAAGTTGGCTGACGACTTGTCAGGATGGAAATTAAACCGTTCCACTTCAGATGCAGCAATGCAAGGAGCAATAGCAATAACTTTTTTCTGGTCCTTTCATACGCAGCCCACCAAGTTTTTATGGGATTTCTTCGTAGTAAAGATCATGTCATGATGTGCTTTTTGTAAGAGGAAAGACTTTTTCTTTCCCCTATATTTCCCCACCTCATAATTTTTACCACTGCTAAAAACTGTACATCTCTTGAGCAAAATGACACGAATATTAATATCCCCGACTGTGATGAGGATGTATATGGATATAAGCGGACAATGTGCAATTTCCTCCATTCACTCAAATTGCTTTTCCTCTTCCAAAAGCAAGAAAGAAAAAAATTGCATAAATTTTATGTGCTACACGGCTTCCCCTCTAAGCCCTTTGCAAATATATTCCAATTTTGGGGGAAGTGTGAAAGACGTCATTTCCTTGTTCCATCACAACTATGACCTTCCTCCTTGTTAGCATTCGTGTTTGGCAAATCACTCCCACTTCAATAAAGTTAAGTAAGGAAATAAAACGAATTTTGCATTGAGGCCAGCGTTGTTCTTACGGTAGGGTTTGGCAACGTATATTATTCAGTTAAGTTCCTTTTTTATGGGAAAAGTTTACCGAAATATATATTCTTGACCAGTATGAGAATGGGATGGTGGAGTGTCAGCAACCACTTTAAAAAATTACTTACAATTTATGCCCCATGAAAAGACTTGATTAATTTGTGGCTATTGCAAAATAACTATTGGATGATGTCATCCATTAAAAAATTACTTACAATTTATGCCCCATGAAAAGACTTGATTAATTTGTGGCTATTGCAAAATAACTATTGGATGATGTCATCTAAACGTGAAAGTGACCCTGTTTCATTCCCTTCCCTAAGGTCATGTTGGTAAGATTTGTGTTCCAAATAACTTTACACAATTGTCCCTTGACCAACCTCGATATTGAAGCGGATCCTCCATGAGGCAGAGCCCGTAGTAGACTGCTGTGATTGTGACGGGCAGGAGTTGCCCACTACGTGAGACGCCGTTACAGGTGGCGCTGGCGGAGGCGGTTTCAGAATTGACGTGGGAGGAGGTGGCTGGGACTGAATGCGGCTCAGCAGAGAATTTCCACTCATGCCTCCTCCACTGCTTCCCGAATGACCTGGATTGCTCACATTATTGCAGTTACTGTAGCTGCTCCGTTGAGGCAAGTTGGTACTAGTGGAAGTGGAAACCGCCGCTGGTCTGTGGATATCTGACGGGATATTGGAAGGAGCCAGTTTGTTACTGCTTAGAGGGAGACTAGATGATCCTACCACTGTCGTTGACCCAGGAAGCTGGANTGTTACTGCTTAGAGGGAGACTAGATGATCCTACCACTGTCGTTGACCCAGGAAGCTGGACACACGCTGCCGGATTTATTGGTTGAGGTACGTTAGAAATATGTGGAGGAAGGGGAGAGGATACATGCGGGTGCTTCCTCCACACTTCCAGATCCAGCTCCTTTCCGGTTGATCTGATCACATAAAAGAAAATTACTTCATTAATACCAATATCCCAGCTCAGCCGCATAATTTAAGCTAAAACTAAAAAAATCCAGAATAGAGATAAACTCATCCTACCGAATAAAGCAATAAGCGCAAAAAGGAAATCTCTGCAGGAGAGCATACTTTACTAATGCACATCAGTAATTAAGAGGATTAAACCCTTAATTACGTATCTCTTGTTCACCTCTCCTCAACTCCTTTTCACCTTCCCACACTACTGACCCAGTAATTGCCACTACGGCAATAAAATTATTTCTACTAGAGTGAGCCGCCACCATACCACACAGTAACCAAAGCCCATTTTCTACCTTTTCTCATCACTCTCTTTCTCTCCGAGCTAGTCCCTAAAAAAATTTTTTTTTCTAGAGAGCAAGCGAAAAGACAGAACACAAACAAATGGATTTTTATTCTTCAACGTGAGAAAGTCTACGGGTAATAAACAAGATTATGGCTCGTTAATGTGACGGCTGGATCAATTATCCTTTTCTCCTTTCTCTCTAGACTGCACCTTTACCTTTTTCCTCCTAAAAACTTCCAAAAAATGTATTTACTCAGCCATGCTTTTTTCCTTCTCAGCACATATTACTCGGATAAAAAATGTTCACGGAAAAAAAAAGTTGTGTGAATGAAGACCCTTCTCAAGAAAAAGTTATTGTTTTAGTTGAGAGTACCTCCTCCCTACTTGCACCTGGTTATTTTGTAGCTCTTCAAAATTACCTATAGATCTCAGCCTGCTTAGATTGCACGTAGGAGGTATGCCCTGCTTTTTTTCTGGTGTTTAACAGAACGTGTCGTGGTAAATGGTAGCCTTCACTTTTCAGATGGAGGTCATTAGTTGGAAACACATTCACACGCTAGCCCCTCCACCACCACCGCACACTAAAGGAGCTAGTTGACTCTGTGAATTGTGGAAAATGTACGCTTTTCCCAGTAGGTAGCTTATTTTTTGTCGTTTCTTTTTATCCGGGTATGTACTCTATTTTTCCAGAAAGTTCTTTTTTTGCACAGCAACAAGAAAAATAATATAAAATGTGAGTGTTACACAGAGTATCGAACATGTTGCGTTTTGCGTGCGGAACTCGATCGCTCTCTACCAGAGAGAAGAGGGTAATTGTAGTAGTTGAAACTTAAGTACTTCCAAAATAATGATGTGCGAAGATTAAGAAAAGTATAAATTGTAGTTACAA
>JAHZND010002241.1:0-12689 GCA_027744115.1 Acrocyrtus sp. NNG-2020
TTCTTCTCTACTTTTCCTATTTTCTAGATAATTTTTTGTAATGACAGCTGCACTATAAGTAGGTTCACAGGTAAACATAGGTAATACGTATGTAATAATATGTATTATACAATTATACCGCACAGGAAGACAGTTGTAAAAGTCCGCTTTTTAGAAATTCTTTCCTTTGACGAGCAAGAAGTAAATCGGAGCTATGACCGAGAAGCTGTAGAGACCCGCTTAGATAACCTCCCCGATTGGGCTCATCCTTGAAAGGGAATTCAACTTGGATCTTGCCTTCGATCTCTCCGAAGAACCTTCCCGAAACAATTACAAACTGCAATAAATATTATTTTATGAATGTTAGACAATGCAAGGATATTTTTTTTGAAAATTAACAATAACCTCTTGTTTAAAATAATTGTGTCTGCGTTTCGCAACACGGCTCAATGCGAAATACTAATTTGTAGAGTGTATTGAACGGAGGCAATAGGCAGTTAATTTATATTGCCAATTCCAAAAGCCACACTTAAAGCTCGTAAAAGTTACGTCATCCTTCCTTCATCTTCAAGTTTCAACACTTTATTCCTTTCATGGCATCCCTACACTACATTCTTCACTTTCGTATGTGTTCTTAATGTACTTTAATGGGATTGGGTACATAATATGTACTTTAAATGTACTTCCAGCTAGAAAAACCTTACTCTGTTCGTTCTCATTTACTTAAGTAGATAAGGGCTAAAAATATGCGGTATAATTTCGTATGTGAATTTTTCTTGTCTAGTCTGAGGATCTAGTAATACCCAGATCCTTGCATTTTTAAAAAGCCTGCTTTGCTTTATACAGGCTCAAGCACAGTAATAACAAGGTTTCGGCTGTTGTGCTAGGCCTGTTTTTATTGCTTACAGGACAAAAAGAAAAACAGTAAAATTGCTAGTTGCAGAAAAACGTTACGTGCTCACATCTTTAAAAATTTAGGTGGATGTGGCTGTGGCCGTAGATATGCATGTAGATATTTCTTCTGGCTATATGTTTACTTTTTGTTACTGTACGGCATGCCATAGTTTTTCCTGACCAAGCAAACCTGACTTTGTAACGTGGCAGTTAATAACTTCACTGATTTTCATGATGAGGTCGCCTATTAAGATGCAACTGTATGGACGGAGCTTTTCAATTCTGCTATGATTCTTCCTCAGCCTTTTTGACATGAAACACGAAAAGGTTCTTTTGCTATGCTCCTTACTTCCCTGTATAGTCTCATTTGTTTGCATGCACTTAAGTAACAGCGTTTTTGGCATTCTTCAAAACTAGTCGGCGAGTTCAAATCTTCAATCTATCCAAATTTTCAAAGTAACGACGTAATGACACATTGCTTACTTTTCCCTAATGGACGCAGTTTATATCATTTAAATTCCACAGTGTCGTTGCTGAGATTTCCCGGTGCTCTGATTGGAATTGAATTGATGTGCATGTCAAATAATTAGATATTTGAGCACTTCTCCCCTTGAACTGCGGAGAGGAACTCACGCTCAGCATTAGCATTAGGTTAAAAAAAATTGTTTTGTTTTGTATCTGACTAAAGCATGGCTGATGAACCACCTGGTCATTATCATCATTCCATCATCATTTGTTTTTATTATAATGGCTCTGGTTCAATGCAACAAAATGCACTTATTTACTCGATCAATCCTCTCTGGCATTTTTTTCTGCAGAGGAATTGCTGCTGGCAGTATTTTTCAAACGTGTGCTTGTGATGTAGCAGCCCTTGCTCGTTTTTGCATGCAAATGTAGAGTAGTGGAATAGAGGAAGAGATTCATCAGATTTCACCTTTAGGCTGTTATATGATGGCGGTAGTGGTAAATGCTGTTGCTGGCACGTAATGATAATCTTGTCGCCTCACTTTTTTTCAGAAATCTGATTTATATGCAGGCATGTGTGCTGGTCGTTACGTGTGTTAAAACTGTGAAAACACTGCAAAATTATTTGCATTATTATTGCTTGCAGGATGATAATGATGATGATGATGAGGACGATGGGATGATATAAGGAAGGGAAACTGAAAAAAATACAGGCAATGGCAAAACTGTAGTGTACTCATGCATGCGTGAAACTTGATATTTATTTGAGGGAAGACGTGAGCGACAAGATACTGCAAATATGTACTATATCTAAAGCAAAAGCGGTGTAGTCGGTTTTTACGGAGGGTACAGTTAAAAAAGAACTGTGGAAAGATTGCATTTTGATCATGTTTGATTTCATGATAATGACGATCAGCAGGGAATTCTCATTTTTCCTTACGGTGTCTATAGGACACTAGGTTTCTAGAAAAATATCTGGTTTTTTCCCTTACGGGTACATCTTTCTTCTCTATATTAATCTTTGTAATGTTCAGAGTTAATTATCTCGCTGACAATTTAGTAAGGAAAAAGAGGCCACGAAAAAATGTTGCCTGCTTTAAGGACATTTTTTCGTAATTACAAGCACACACGAAAATTAATTTTATTTCTGTCTAGACAATCAAAATTTTCGTGTGAAAATGAACTGAATTTTTTTAAAGAAAACCAAATCCTTTTCAAGTTTAAAACATTTTCGTAGTCACAAATCGGGCAAAACAACAGAAAAAGGATTATGTTTGTGTCCATCCATCAATTTCAAAAAGCAGGTAGCAAACTTTTATTCTGATAAAAAATTTGTATACAATAATCTGATTTGTGTCACTCATGTCAAATCACTTGACAATAGCCTTCCCTCTTCTGAAGAACCAGCTTGAGAGGAATTTTAAGGAAAAAGGAATTGGCCGACAAAATGCAAAAAAAAATTATTCAAGGGTTAATCATCTCATCATCATCATGCGAATGATAACAATCACAATAACAACTTTACCAGTATGCAACTGTCAAATCTCCCTAATTAGACCAAATTGCTCGTAGCGAACATTTTGGCAAAGGCACTTACTTAAAAATTAATAAATGATCTTATGTATAGGTACTCCCTCGCAATTAACAAAGCGCGGCATTGAGCTATTACGTTCTCGTCTAAGGGATTTTAAGAAATGCTGTTGTAATCTCAAACACCGTTGGTTACATTGTAAATCTGCAGCTCGAGAAAAAAAATGGTCACACAAAACCAACCACAAAAATAAATACTGCATAATGCACAAACACAGCGGTACACGCATACACGCCTTCCCCTAAAGAAAGAGCACCGTACTCAGCTTCTGCAAAGCAAGCTTATGACGATGACGATGTTAATCTGCCGAAGATGAAAAAAAAGAACCGTTTCCTTTTAACTTGTACCAGAAATATGTGAGTGTGTGTGAAAGAAGTTCATTATGTAAGCAAGTTGGTTAGCAAGTCACAGATTTCATTGAAGATAACAGAGAAGTGAAGTGGCAATAAAGAACAATTTTCTCGTCTCTTTAATGGTAGAGTGAGTGTGTGTGCATAGCAGGGTACACTCACTTCTAAAATAATCACTGCGTTTTATAAAAGAAAAATAAAATTCTTTTCTATTTCTCACCCAAATATTCTTCTCAAGATAAAAAAAAGTGCACATGGTACTGCCAGTACCGTGCCAAGTGCCTTTTGAAATTCATTAAATAATTTTCAATGCCTTTCTTTCATCCATTATCTTGTTGGCTAAGTAGATGATGATGATGACGGTTTCTTGATGACTGTGTTGATCTTGAAATTTGCCAAAAATGAAGTGATCCTAAAGGGAAAGAAGAAGAAAAGGACAAAAGCATGACAAAGAAATTAGAAGGAGGTGGGTGCACACACTCTACACAGCACAGTTTCCCAAAGACAAAAAAAATAGTAGGAAGCGGGGTAGATGAACACGCTGAGAAATAACAAGATTTATTTTTTTTATATAAAATAGTTAATACCTAAGCGCAAGCTTTTGAAAAAAATGNCACAGTTTCCCAAAGACAAAAAAAATAGTAGGAAGCGGGGTAGATGAACACGCTGAGAAATAACAAGATTTATTTTTTTATATAAAATAGTTAATACCTAAGCGCAAGCTTTTGAAAAAAATGACTTCTTTTGAGAGAATACAGAATAGAGCTCGAAAAAAAATTATTCGCGAGTATGTGTCTCCTCATCAGTCTTTATTGCAGTTTGCGCTTTTTTTACTTGGGGTCAATGTAACAGCTCAGCAGCGGCAGCAGTAGGCGATTAGGCAGTAGCGAAAAGGGACTACCTATAATCTCTTACCACTGCTTCTCAATTTACATTGTCGACCAAAAGGCGACTTCGAAAAAAAGCGAGTTATCATATGTGATCATCATAACTTTTGCAACTCCTGATGGTTCAATAATACGGAAGAAATCACAGGAAAGAAGAGGGTGCTAAGCAGAAGTATGATATAAATATTATGATGTGATGGAATTCCTCGAATGTGATCATGAAAATGATGGTAATCATTATCACGGTGGAAAAAAATACTCAAACAAGCTTGAGCATGTCTTTTCTTACCGCAATGCACGGGGTTATGAGCATGCTCACACAAACGCAAGCAATTTATAGGAGAAAACATTATGATTTGGCAAGATAAGAATGAAAGAGTCAAAAAAATCACAGCTTTTATTTTGCATAATGATTTCATCTTTTCTTGATAATCCATGACTGAATGCATATCGCACGTATTTCCCTTCACCAAAAAAATTTTTTTTCTGCTTTCTTTTGAGAGGGAATTTTTATTTTGTGAGTGAGTGAATAAGAAGAAGAGAGATATCGACATGGAATGAATTAGATTAAGTCAAGATGACATTGACAAAGCATAAGCGCATAGTTTTTTTCTAATTTCTCTTACAAACTCTCAGAATGCAGGGATCTACCTTCTCATCTTCCCTCTTCACAGCAATTGTTCTTTTTTGGCTGAACTGGTTTCATGAATCAAGATCAATTTTTATCAAAGTTGCACAAAAATCCCCTTAAAAAGTTTATTGTGCTCATTGAGCATGGCTTTGTTCAACTTTTGTGATCGTGTGATATCATTCCCCAGTAATCACTTTACGCAGCTATGTGGGCAATCGAACCCATTTATTGTATAGAAAACCTATAAAAGAGACATATATCGGCAAATCGTTTTTTGCTCCTGCAAAAAAATGTGTTTATTTCGTGTCCTGCAGAGCAAAATCAGGAGCGTGCAGTGCTCCGCGCTGCATGAATGACTATTTTTTGCTGTAAAGTTCAATGCTTGATTACAGCATCATCCTTGTCCTCATCATTTTCATGGTATTTGGTAATAAAGTGGGAAATTGGTATTTCTTCACAATGGGCTTTAATTCACATTTTGAAGATGCTTTTTTACAAGCTTTTTTAGAATAAGGCTAGGAGGGGAAGTAAGGAGCATTATACATGCATAATAAAACTAGGTGCGGTGTTGGTTACGAGAGTTCGATACAATATTTCTTGTAGACTTAATAGCGATCGAAATGATAAGATGATGACGGGGTGTTTGGTGCGTGGTGATCACTGGTTATTGGTAGGATGGTACGGTTTTGCGGACTTTAATGAAGGTATGTGAAAATAAAAATTTATTCACCTGAAAAAACCAAGTCAAGTCATTGAGCCATTGAAAAGGAATCGGTGAAAATGCTTTTGTAAAAGTTGGCTAGCTGGCATGATGGTGATGACGATGACGATCTTAGTACCGTTATCCATGCATGGGAATTTGTGGAAAAATCACATAGCGTACCAAACACGACCACCTAAGTAACATTTTTTCAGAGTGGCATTTCGCATAATTTTCCCCTCCTACAGGTATAACGCTAACGCTAAAGTCGCTGATTTTGAGCTAAGACAAAGCAAGTGGCTTTTCACGTCACGGCCGTGTGCTTTAAATCTTCTGAAAAAATGCAGCGACAAACACAACGACGAACTGGGATATTGCAAATACCCGAACCCGACATTTTTCTGAAACTTCCTCTTTCTTATAAAATATTTCCTCACTCATTACACAACCTCTTAGCTTGCAAGTGGGAAAAAGAAAGGAATTTGAATTGTAAAATAACGAAAGGAAAAAAATATCATATTTTTTCACTAACTAACTATGTACACATAAAAGAGGAAGATAAATGGGAAATCCACTTGTATAGCCACTACCTATGGGGATGAGGAAAGGAAATGAAAAATTCCTTGAAAAAAATTATCCCTTTTGCATTGTTTAAACTTGAGTTAAATGCTATTACTTTTTATCTGTCGGGGAAGGATACTATTTAGCGATAATGAATGTTAGTGATGGCAATTTATTTTTGCCGAGCGAGCTAAAATATGTATACCTTTCTAAATGAGATTAGAGGAAGATGAGTGTATGCAACTTCCCTTCTAGAATATATATTTTTTGTAATCACGAAACAAAACGTCAATTTGCATTGTTGCAATGTTGCAGTTCGCCATTTTGTTGACCATGACATGGTGATCATGATAATTCCCCACATTCCTCATAGCGGATAGGCAGGATTTTGAAATGCAAAAAAAATATTGTTTTAAACTGACAACCTATCAAAAAATTATCATCATCACACACATATTGCATTATTACTACGTAATAAGTGGGCAAACTCACTACAACCCAACAACCTCGAGAAGCACAAAAAAACTAACCTGACAATTTTTTTTGCTGTTTTGATATAAATGATATAACTGGACTGGACTTTTTTCTGAGTTTAACAAGTCTAACCACCTTCACTTAATATCAGTCCGGTCAAGTCATGATCATCATTATCCTCATCATATCAACATGATTGTTTTCACTACAACGAAAACAATTTATATGTATTTTTACTTGCAGAGAGAAAAAAATACTTGAAAAAAATGTATCCCATTGTTTTTTTTTGTTCAGTTTTGGTTGATCATGAAACGAAATAGGAAACAGACTCCTTTTCACTTGTCTTATTTTTATCTACAGCAGTGCAGCTTACACCGTATTTATTTTGCAGTTGGCAAGGACAGACGGGAAATTGCACTTAAATGCTTGTATTCGCCTTTTGGCAATGCGAAAAGACTTGGAGGCGATATGTGAATGAGCCGCTACTTCACTTTTTTCAGTCAACTACTTATCGCATCATCACCCAGACTTAACCTTCCTTCACTCAGAGAAGATAAAAAAAAGTATTTTTGTTTCACCAGGATAAAAAACAACGGAACAAAAACGGGAGAGGAAGAAACTTGTTTTCCCCAAATAATAATCATAAACTATTTTTTTCTGTTAAACGTTTCAGAGGGAAAAAGACAAGGAATATAATTACAGTGAGATAACAGCTATGCATTAAACATTAACTCAATGCAACAACAGTTTATGGACAGTGTAGATTACCTCTCTGCCATGATTAATGGTCTAATATTTTATATTTTTTGTACATTTCTTGTTGATAGCTCCATGTGATCTTTTGCCATTGTTGTGAGTATGCAGAGCGAGGCAATTTACAATTTTTTAACGGAATTTGAATACGTAATATTTTCAACAGTGGTTGGTTAAACAAAAGGCTATTAAGTTGAAAAAAATATGATCCCAACTTGTCTGGTGTGGTGAGTCAAACTCGAAATAAAATACATGGTTTTTCACATGATATGGGTAGGAAAAAAAGTACGGTGTGTGGAGTAAAAGCATTTCGTCTTTGAGTTGGCTGGGCAGAAAAAAAATGTACTAAAAATATTTTATTACTACTATTCACGCTAGTCAGGTACTTCTCATTAAACAATGAAGATGCTGATCGGAAAGGCGTTTATGGATCCACATTCAGTAATAATTTTGGCAGGGGATCAAAACTGACAAGTTCTGCCAAAAAAGAAAATCCACTTGACTTTCTTTTTATTTTCATAGAGTGGAATGGCGAAGGATGGCAGAGTCAATCTATGATTCCTATTGACAATTATAATGCAGTGGGGTGCCCTCACAAGAAACATGTAATTCGGTAGCAAATATAGAATTTAGCATGTGTGCAGCTGCCGCATGCAGAAAACCACTTTTGGAGATTACGGTACGAGTCGTACCGTACAGCTGCAAGAGATGAAAGCGGAGGAGAAACAAAAATTTATTTTAAAAAAAATAAAAATTCGTTTAATTTTACTAGAAAAGAAAAGTAAAAGGATAGGAGTTTTTGGTAAGCTGATTTACTAAAAAAAATCTAACGGGATAAAATAGTTTTCAGTTTCATTACAAAATTGATTACCTTGCAGTAAATAGAGACGACGACGGAGTAAAATAAAGTCCGAATTTATCTGGTCAGCAAGTGAAATCTCTGTTTTTTATGTCTGACAGTTGCAAATCAAATTTGAAAATTGGTTTTCACTTCGTGCTCAACCTCAACAAATATAACAAGTACGTCATTAAATTGAAGCTAGCTTCCGCAAACTCTGCAAATTATATGAAAATAAATTAAACAAATTTTCGGTCAAACTCACAACACTGCAGGCTGCTATTTTATTAAAAAACAGATGTTGATCTTGGTTAAAACTAATTTAAAGCTAACAAAAATATTGAAGTATATCACCTAAAAAATGGCAAAACAAGGGAAAACGCTGGGATTCTGTTAGCCAATTTTCGCATTCTTGCTTTGGTGCATAATACGTGCTATATGGCTCATATAATCATCAGCAACCTTCTGCATGTGATCATGATGAATGGGTCGCAGTGGATCATCATGGAAAATGTGGTTTAGGAAGTTCATTGGGCCAGCTAAGATTATTGCCCTCCTGGGATGGATCAAAGCCCTTTGGAGCACGCTGTACGTTTTCTGATCGTCATTAGCGGAATCACGATCATTTTATTATGTAACTGATGGGAGTAAACACAAACACAGAGAGAAAGAATCACAAAAAATGCATGAATGAAGTGAACTCTATGGATGGACAATAGGTGGATAGTGGATTGGATTGCTTTTTTTTCGCTGTACATCTAACACAAGTGAACAGTGAAGGAAAAAGCAATACACATTTTTAAAAAACAAATAGCGAGGGAGAAGAGACAGGAATGTCGAAACAGTTTTTTTTTATTTTTCTGTGACTCTAGGCATGTGAGATATTTTTTGTACATTGTCTGAGGAGAAAAAAATGTTGTCTTCATCATTTCGATTTTTTACGTACTTGGACGGTTTTTATCAGTGAGATTTACTGTATATGAATGGAAAATTAAGAGAGAGAAAAAAACGGGAGAATAGAAAAAAACCACACATGAGTTAGAGAATATATATCTGCCTTGGCAATGCGAATGCGACTAAGCATAGGCGCACACTATTCACGGGCGGATTGAAGAATATCACGTCATGTCTCATTTAATCTCTGCTCTTGACTTCTTTAATGGGATGCAGTTTGTCGTCCTTTTTTATTCTTGTGCAGAGAGGGAGGGGAAAAAAGATTATAATCAAGTCCGTTATGTGATTTGGAATTGGACAAAGGAATTACAGAACAACTTTTTTTGCTAGAGTCAAAACAGCTTGCATAGTTGAGCGATTACACATGCAGCCAAAGTCAAGCTATACTTAACCGGTAGAGGCATTTTTTAAGGGATTTTTTTTCTGATGAAGAAATTCCTGTGAAAAAATGAAAAAAAAATGGTTTCCGTACTGCAACTAGTTTTAGCAAGAATGGGAGCTCCTTTTTTGCAGACGAAGTGAAAGCAAAAGGTATTCTAGGTACTTTTTACGTAACCCATCTAATCTTTATGAGGTTGCGTGAGATTCTTTGAGGTAAAGTAAAAATATCTTCACGTTCTTGCCATAGGTCTGCCTTCTTATCCCAGTGGAGGTGAACAGGATGATGATGTCATATTATGTTAAATGATAGGAAGGATTGATAGTATTAAAAAGTGCTTCATGAAAAGCCTCACTTATTAACTTATTACGGTCTCATTATTCCCTCTGAGTGAACTGATAAATTGCTTAATTATTCAGATTAAATGTGACCTAACTCAAGTCCAAGGAAAAAAAGGTTGTCGGAAAAGCACACAAAGTGAAATGGATAGGGTAAAGAGGGAGCGTGTGTGAACTCCACAGTGTGAAAATGTTTTCACAGTTTTTGCCCACCCATTTCCTTCTTCGTGGAAAAGGGAAATTATAGAAAGTTGCTTTTAAAAAAAGTAACAATTTTTTTTGGCCTAACCTTTTATAGGTATTCCGTCCTTTTATGTAGTAATAAAAAAAATTAGCGCAGATTTTCCTGCTTATTCTCCGGTTTAGAGGTTCTATAAGGAAAAGTAATGCACTTTGCACTCTTATGCAAATCCTTATTTTTTCATTGAGTTGCTTTGAGCATTTTAAAAAAATTGTGACAAGTTTTCATTGCAAGGGTTAACATTGATTTGCAACTTGTTGGTCCAAGTGCAAGTTTTTTTTTCTAAATGTGATAATTAAACAAGTAGGTGTAAATGCGTGTTTTTTAGAGTTCATACGTACGGCTTCGGCTTGTCTGTATATTGCCAGGGATTGAGAAGGTATTTGGCCTTTAATCGTATAAAAAGATTGGATAAAAATGCGGATGATAGCAAATAAGTAGGGTCGGTCATTTGCACAGTTTAAAGGAATGAATGGATTGTGAGCAAGAGTTGACGGTCACTACGTCTGTTACATTGAAAAGACACAGTCACCAACTTTATATTGAACTGGAAGGAGAGAAAGAAAAAAAAACTGTGTTACTGGAAGGCATTGCCCTCGCCGTTTCTGGATAAAAATAGTGGCAAGGCGATGCAATCAAAATCTGGATTAGTCGAGAATGATGCCTCATCTAAAAAGCATCTGCACAAGTATTTATTTACTCATTCATACAATTTAGCTGCAGACTTCAGCAAATATTAAATGCATGAAAATGCGCATCGGATCAGAAGTATATTAAAATGTAACTTTTTTTATTACTCGTCACGACTCTCAATATTTCACAACAGGAACAACGGTTCATAACTGTCAGGTAAAGCGTAACTAGTGTATTAGTTAATTTAAGGTTAATTACCTACAGTACACAAAAAAAAGTTTCTCATGCTCTTCAAAAAATAATAACGTTTCGCATTATAAAAACCCGATGAACCGGTACTAAAATATTAATTAAAATACAATTTATTTAATTACAATTTTATAATATTTATTCATAGACTTTAGAAGACCGGAATTCCATAATTAAAACTTAGGAGTACATTTTTCTTATTCATGAAAAGTTATTACGAAAGGGGAAAATGCAAGTCAAAATACATAATTACTACTTTCTACCTTGCATTTTTCAATCTGCATATTTCGTTACAATTAATCACTGGTTTATATAACAATCTTTAATCTGCCTTACATTACACTTTCATTAAACAACTTTGTATTCTATAATGAACTCAATTAAAAATTAAATAATATATGAAAATCACAAACTGCTTTTTTATCAGACCATCATCATCATCATAAAATAATTATTGGTAAGTTTTTTTGTTTACGAGCACAAAAAATGATTTCTCTAAAGTAGTATTTCTTTGAGCCCAACGAAAAAATATAGTAAACATTTTAGTCATTTTTCGTTGCTTGAGCTATTCCTTCCTGACAGCTATTTTTTTTATAAAAATTTCTCAAAAAAAACTTTTTTAAGCAGAGCACATTTTTCATACTGTGTTTGCCCATCTCCTCCATTGATAGTCCCCGCAAGTACAAGTTTTTAGAAAAAAACGCTATCATGTCTGCATATGCGGGGTCTCCGCAACAGGGAAATATATCTGCATATACCGTAAGTAAATCTCGATGTCCTTCTGGTGGTGCAGGCAGAAGATTACTCGGTCAACCTGTAAAAAGGATAGTGGATTTTGAGTAAAGTTTGTTGTAAACTTGTCCCAAAGATAACAATAACTATTACTTATTATAAGACAAGCTACAAGCAAATTATTTTCCCTCTTCTTTTAAGACCAAGAAGTATTAAAAAAAAGTAAAGTCACGCTTTTCCATTTGATTAGGTGCCTTATCCTAGCTAACAATTTTACGCTCGTTCCCCGGTTCACACACAAACACAAAACAATGAGAAAAACATGTTGATTTTCATCTCACCTGATTTTCCTCCCTGTCAATATAAAAAGTGGCATTATGCATGATTGAGCAATCTAATACGAGCTTGTAACATGAAGTAACGCTCATTTTTTATTGTTCATCGATGTAATTCAGGCTACAGTACATTTAAGATACTGTTCCCTTTAAAGATTGTCAGGGTTTTTTATAGCTATCTAACTCCTCTTCTTGGTGATCACTCGTGAGGTGGGGCATCTCTAAAAAAACAGCTAGTTTTTCATAGTCTGGGTTTTAACTTTTAGCCTGACTAGCTAGATAATTCTAGATACAATTTTTTACTCTTTACACCTGTACCGTATCCTTACGAAAAAAATTATATTGTGTCATGTAATGCAAAAAACAAGTATTACCATATCACTGTATCACATACCTATATGAAATGTGAATGCACGTGATTATTTATGTGCATATTAAATAACCCTGTTATAATTATGCACATTTATATGATGCATGGCATGGGAGGGAAAACAGGAATGTGATAAAATATTTAAAGAATAAAAAAAAGTCTTATCTTCACTTACAGAATGTTTGTTGCCCTCCAAAAAGTGTCTTACAGTCCTTAGAGCGATCTCTGCGGCGAACTTCTTGGATAAGCCCTTCTTCCCTGTTGAGATGCAAGGGAACGCCTGCAAAAAAATAATAATTTTTTTAGAATGAGCATATTTTAGTGCCATTTTTTGT
>JAHZND010002242.1:0-24655 GCA_027744115.1 Acrocyrtus sp. NNG-2020
TTTACAATGGTTCCAAGTACTTAAAAAAAGATTGATAGATCTCAAAGAGATCCTTAACCAACCCCACACTACCTGTGTGGCTACATGAAGAACAAAAATTGTTCTTGGTTTTTTTAAAGAATTGCATCCTACCACACGGATGAGTGTATGAACCTATCATGCGAAGAGTAAAAAAAATCGGTGTTTTTTGTTTTCTTTTATGATTCAACCCTCTTTGGGTGGTCTAAAGGAAGGTATGACATAAAAAAAAGTATGCGGCTGGCCATTTACGGTGTTTTTAAGTCCGGGAGGAAGCACTCAGTTTTTTTTATTCAAGAGTGGATCGTTTAGGTTTAAGTTGTTGTAAATATAATTTTTATGCTATGTAATTATCCCTACTAATCGTGAACCAAAGCAGTTGTAATAAAGTACAGAGATGAGAGCCTTGTACACGAAAATGGAAAAAGGATGAGATGAAGAAGACATTGCAAGCAAAGTTTAGAGTTGGTGCGATGCTCTAAAGTTTTTTTTACAAAAATTTCTGATGGAACAACTTCTTTTGATGTTCGCTCATTTTAATCATAAATCTGCATTTTCATAGGGTGTATGTGATGATGATGCAAGATGCAAGTAGCTAATAAAATTAGCGAATTTTGCATATTTTTATGAATTAGGAGAAAAAAGGGCGATGTGTGATGACTGTGAAGAAGTATATTCATGTTTCACGAAAATTATTCGTGACATAAACTGCTGATGCGATGCGCACGTAATGGTGCAGCTTGTCTTTTCTTAAATTATTATTGATTACTTGATAGGAGTAACTTCATAAGGAGCACGAATATGTGCTTTGACATATCAAAATTTAATTGCCATAATAATGAGTCATGGAGTTGCAGAGTGAGAGTATGGGAAATTAATTGCATTTTATCCCAACTTGAAAGGTTCAGTGTGAGCTCACAAACAATTTACAAATGATTCGCAGATATCTAAAGAGGTAAACTGTGAAAAAAATTCTCACCAAAACTTTGGCGACAGAGATATATAATAATATTGGTACATGCCACCATTGAAAATGTAGATGGTCAAGTGATGGTGACCTGTATTATATAATATTGAGACGAGATATTTTTATAATGTATGATGATGGATGGCAAATGCAGTAAAAACTTTCATTTTCTTTTTCCAATTACAGGTCTTATCAACTTCTTCAATTTCGCAGAGGAGTATTACTCTCTTCGCCCCATTAAACGGTCAAGGTATCCGTGGGACAGTAACATGGGTGCAGGAGGGCCTTGGTTCAAAGGTTACTATCCTCGTGAGTATTGAATCCTTATGGCTAGACCCCACAGAATATTCCTGGGCTATCCACGAGTTTCCGGTTAGCTACGGAGCCAACCCAAACTCAAGATGCGACAGAACGACTGTCGGATCGCCGTAAGTTAAAATTTGTTTTTTTCGCATATAGCCTAAAGCTACCAAATTCAGAAAAAAATTTCTCTCAAGTATATAATTTTCTTGTGAAAAAATAGGATTGTAAAACTGGACGAAGTATTTGGGAAGCTGACGCTACCTACAGAAAACACGATCATCTTCTCAACTGACAAATTCAACTTAACAGGCACCGACGGAATATGGTCACACAGTTTAGTTCTGACGTCACGCGGACAAAGTACATGTGCCACAATCGATGTAAGTCTGAGATTTTTTTTGTTCTTGCACAAAAAAACCGGCTGTTATCTTCCACTTCTCAAAGGAATTGAATTAGCTATCGAAAGAAGGAATTTCCTGATCTCGATAGATTTGAATAGTTTTTCATAACTTGTGCACAGCAGATTAAAATGCATTCTTTCATGACTTGTGGTTTTAATCTTTGTTCATGATCTAGAATTTTCAAGAATCAGAGCTTGGCCAGATCACGTACAGTTTAGAACAATATTACAAATGACAAATTAGTTGCACAAAAAGAGTATAAAAGCTCGATGAAAGCGGATTTTCTGATAATAAAAATGAACAAAAGCGACGTGATGCCTTGTTCTAACAAAAAGAAACAGAACTCTTCAAATCTTTTATGGTGATAGCGCTGGTATCTTAACAGTTGATCATGTTGTCATCATTCATGAGAAATTCACTAAATTTATAATTTTTTTTTCACTGTGAGGATAACAAACTACAGTTTTAAAGAACACCAAGAACGTGTTCCTCAATAGAGGAAATGGGATTTATTTTTGCCTGTTTTTCTATGCAAATCAGTTTTAAGTTGATAATGGCTTTCCTGCAAAATTTGACACAAAATTGGTTTTGTAAGTAAAAAAAATTCTGTCTGTTGCGTAGGCTGAAGCGGAAACACGATATGGTGTTGCGCACTTCACGCGACCAATGGCTGGAACAGTCCATTTTCATACCCTAAACGATCGCGAAGGTCTCACTACCTTCATCTACAGCGACCTTTTCCATGTCAACCAGGACAGACCGGCTGCTTCTGATCATGCATGGAAGCTGTACATTACAGACTATAATGCTAATACCAGAGGTAAATTTTTGAAAAAAACAAGGCTTTCTACTTTGAAAAGTATATGAGTTAAATAAACTAATCATTAGCTAATTAATGTATCATGTTGTTTATGTAGATGACGGTGACTGCCAAACACTTCAGCTTTTGTGGGATCCCGACAACCGTCAAGGAAATGGATACTGTTCGAAAACTGACACTGAAACGTGCGCTGCTGGAGAGATGACTGAAAAACATGGGAAAATTCGTATCGGAGCTAGACAGTCAATTTTCTCCAGGAAAATTTATAAAGATGCCTCTCTCCCTCCAATTCCTTACGGTCGAAGAAAAATCTTTGTTGTAGTCTTCCATCCCGATAAGCCAGACACTATCGTTGGGTGTGCTAGAATTCAAAGGGTAATATTTAATGGCGCTATATGGTACTTTTATCCTGTTTGACTTGCACATATGCATTGTCATTGCTCGTCAAATAACTCATTTGCACTACTAGTCGTAAATATAATAATGCAGTGAATAGTGGAACTGGAGCATGCATGCAGCAACAAATTTGAATTTTGATAAAAAACAAAAAAAAATGAACAGTGCTACATGGTGTTATAGCTTGTAGCATGTTTCGCCACGCTTTAAACTCTAATTTTGTTGTAACAGACTGGCAATTAATTCTTCCAGACGTAATTGAGAGAGAAAATGGGAAATGAGAGTCATTAACCTTTAACAGAAGAGTAAAAAAGCATTGAACCAGAGAAATAAAAATTTGTTATGCATGTCATAAACCTCCTTTTACACTTTTATAATGTGTCTGTTGAAAGTCTGAGGAATTGCACGTGCACCAAATTGCATATCCAAATAATATCGGTCATGCGTCAGCATATATTAGTTCGAAATGAGAAAATGTTTTAAAAAAATATTTAACCAAAAATTAACGGGATTCAAAAATTTCAGGTGGATCCAAAGAAAGGTACTGCTTTGGTCCAGGGAAGTGGAGCTAAATTAAACTTCACGTTTGTCCAGAGCTCTCCTTTCCATCCTACAAAAACTTATATCACAGCTAGAAATTTGAATTCGAGAGGAGGAGCATTCCACGTGCATCTCTTCCCAAAACTGCCAAAGATGAGGGTGAGTTCATAGAAACTAAACGGCTATGAACTACAAAAAATACAGTTCATTGCTTACAAGTTCACGAATGTTTGCCATCTTTCATAGCCTGGAGAACCGGTATGCAGCAAAACAGGAGGGCGTTGGAATCCATATCAAGTTAATGTAGCTAATTATCCTAATCCTGCTGCAGGAACTGATGACCAGTTTGAGGTTAGTGGTATTGGTATATATTAAAACGGCAGCTGTTAAGTTTCTTTCGTACTTTATTATTTAAATATAAATATTTTACAGCTTGGAGACCTTAGTGGAAAATACGGAACCTTGGCAGGCTTGGACAATGTCACCAGTGTATACCTCGATCAAAATCTTCCATTGTTTGGCCCCAACTCTATTGTTGGCAGATCCATTGTAGTGTACAGGTAACTAATTGATATACAACTCATTAACATACGATATAGCAATCCTAACTAAAATAAATTGTAAATGATTATTCATAGGGACGGAGATGGCGGCAGATGGATATGTGGAAATATAGAGAGCACTAAACCGTTAGCCGTAGCAATGGCAAGATTTAGATATCCTTTGGTCGGTACCGTCTATTTCATGCAAGAGGCAAACAATCCATTAGCAGAAACTAGGTAGGGTACATATTTCAAATGTGTTGGGCAACTAACTTGTTTGAATTTAATCATTATTATTATTAAGTCAAGTGCAGCATATATAAAGTCCATTGCAAAACGCTATGTACCTACCAACAAGAAAATTTTCTCACATTTTCAGTTAATTATAACATTGAGAGGTTGGGAAAATCAAACTTAGCACAGCACAATGCATTGTGCATTCGTTGCTTTGTTGAGAATGAGAAGAGTGCAACAATGCAAGTGAAAAACCATTCTCCTTCGGGCCACGTATACTACAATTCCACTCATAGTGAAAAAACATTGTAGTAGCATGTAAACTGGGAAAGGGGCACATGCACAGCATAATAAATGTATATTCCGAGCTAAAAAATTAAATTTAATTGTTTATCCAATGGTAGTATTTTTGTGGATGGACTGCACTACAGCGATGGCTCCAAAAACAACACAATTGATCATGAATGGGCAATCCACTCTGGAGAAATTAACAAGGACTACTATGACTGGCGTAATAGATGCCAAAGTGCAGGAAATCATTACAATCCATACAGGGTACTAAAATTATAGTATATAAATCACTGCAGCACATGGTACTAATTTTTTTGTGGGGCTAATCATAATTAAATTGATATGAAATGGCAAATTAAGGTGAGCACGGAATCCAGAGGATACTCCGACTGTGGACCATCCAGTCCATTCCGGTGTGAGCTTGGAGATGTGAGTACGAGGACGCAGAGGTTGACAGTTGCAGGAACAAAGTCGAGTATACAGCACACCCGCCGATTCTTCACAGATACAAATCTTCCCCTAACTGGTCGATGGGGCATTATTGGCAGATCTGTTGTTATTACCGATGAAGTGCACCCAATTCATCGTGGAAACCGTTTGGCTTGTGTCAAGTAAGTTTTCTTTAACTTTGTGGTAACTAAATTCCACATTTTCGTAGAACGGGATTGTAATAACTTTCGTTAAATGCAGAATTCAGAGAGTCCACCGTATCAAAGTTGTTGCCAAGGAGTGGTTCCCTAACAACGCAAAGAAAACTGGTATTACCGGAAAACTCGAGTTTATTCAGGAGACCCCATTCTCTCCCGTCAAAACTCATGTTATGCTTAAGGGACTTGAAGGAATCGTTTCCAACTATCACGTTCATCAGGTGAGTGCTAATTGACTTTATAAACAGAAGTTAAGTAGATTTTGAAAACATATAAGATTCCTTCCGTTTTATAGACATCAATCCCTATCCACCAAGCACAACCTTGCTCGGATCATTCTGTCGGTGGTCACTTTAATCCATTCAACATCACTAAATCGCCGGACAAACTTCGTAATTTACATGAATTCGAGAAATACTACAACGACACAAACTTGGAACTGATTGCTCCTCATTCCATTATTGGACGCTCCATCGTTATACACAAAACTGATCGAAATGTTCGGTAAGAGCTAATATCCCCCTCTCCCGTACTTAATTTAATTGTGATTCTGTAGAGTAACGTATTATTAAATATTTTGCAGACATGCCTGTGCTGACCTTGTGAGAGGCTACAGTCCTTCTGAAGCAGCGGAATTCAGAGCAATTGCATCGTTTCATCACCCAGAAGGATACGCATGGGGCTACGTGAGATTTGTAAGGGCGCAACTTTTATGGTGTTTAAATTTTAAAAAGCTGAAAATAATTGCACATTATTTCTATTGGAAAACTCTAGACCCAGTTAGTCTACAATGACGGAAGTTTGAGTGACACGGCTATTGAAGTTAATCTAAAATATCCTGGACAAGTAAACCGCAATTCTGTAAGTATAAGACAGTTTTGCCAGTAATTCGTAATTAGTATATTTTCAGTTTTGTCATATTTTCATTTTATTTCCCTACAGACTAGAAACCATGCATGGTCTGTGTACGTGAACCGAGTTGGACACGATGCGTCCGTAAAATCTTTATCACATAGATGCGTTGCTGCGGGTTATAGGTGGAATCCATATTTCATTCATTTAGCAGATCCAAACAATGTAATTTTTGCAAAACAAATTAAGACTTTGGCAACGAGGTTAGCGAAATGGAAATAATATATTGCAATTTTTTTATAAGGTGGAATTTTATGCTCAAGAGTGCTCGCCAGAAACACCATATCGCTGCGAAGTCGGAGATGTTGCAGGAAGATTAGGCCCAATTAGTCTTGGTGAAAATAAGCATGTCCGCATAGATCCAAATTTGCCCTTGAGTAAGCAAATAAATATAAAGAGATTAACATACCTAGTATAATTTTTATAATATAATCTCAAACTATTATCATAATATTTTTAGGCGGTCCGGGCTCTGTACTTGGAAGATCATTGATAATCCATGCTCCGAATGGCGGAATTGAGCGCCTAGCTTGCGCCAACATTGACGCAGACAAAGATATAATAAAATATGCGAATATCAGAAAGTTTGACAACTTCTTCTTGTAAGTAGCATTTTGTAGCATTTTGCAATATATATTATTAGCTGGGATACTTCTCATGCCTTTACCTCGCCTCATTTTAATTTACAGAGAAGAGTTTATTGACGAGGTTCGGAAAGTACTAGGAGTACCTGAGTGGCTGCTCACATACGACAACCGACAAACAAAGGATGTATACAATGGAGAATGCATCCAAGTTCTGTTTCATTTCCGCGGTATGCTATTCTTTCTTATGCATTCAACAGTATGGAAATGGGGCATGACCTTATAGTCGAAATTTGATGTTTTAAATAGGGCCTGAAGCAAACAGAATAGAGCAGGATTTCGACCGTCTTCTCAACGGCAGGGAAATTGGTAGACCAAGCATTGACGTTCCAGGAGTAGTAAATCCCGTTAAAAGAAAAACAAAGTTACCATACAGAACGTGTTCTTCAAGGAGACCCTCCCAGCAGCTAACAAATCAACTTGGGATAGGTGAGAAATAATGAGAAAAAAACCAAACTTGACAACAAATGTATTTTATTAGATTAAACATACATTTTTTTAGAATGAACGAAAACTTGCGAAATATAAATCTACTTAGCGCACATGAAAATAAATTTATAATTTTCGAAAACTAATCTACAGATTCCCCTACAAGGACTTCCAAAGGTTTTACGACCGAAGCGAACACCAGCACGACTATACTCAGCACAATTTTTGCAGTGTTGCTGTCACTGCTAACTTCATCAGTTGGGCCATCCTAATAAATTTCAATTTTTAGTAACTTATATACCATACATATTTTGACATTGTAAATTTACTTGTATTTAAATGTGATACACTAATTAATTAATGTAATTAGTTGAAAGTTTTAACTTGATTCATATGAACTTACCTACTTTATCTGTACTTTACCAGTGAAAATACACTATCGATTTTCGACGAGTTTATATCGTAATAAAAACGTCTGTACATACCAACTACAAGTTCAATTTTCTACTAAACAACTATTTTATTTGTATAGTTCATAGTTACACACTACGATAAATCTATCAAGAGTGCTTATTGATATCCGGTAACACCCTATCAATAACGTAACAAAAAGTGGCAGACATTTTTATTCATCAACTATTCAGAAGTTTTATGAAACAAGAAGAAATACAATAAGCGAGGAATGAAAGCGGGGGAAATAGTCTCGTTACTTTTGCCAACTTCAGTCCGCCTCCTCAAAAACAATATCAGCGTAGTTATTTAACTCAATGTCTGCCTGAGCGCTCCTTTTTCTACGATTATGCGGAGCCTCCGGAGCTTGCCTGAGTTCCGGTTGTTGACCTACTCGTTGCTGTGCTAACGGAGGTTCTGGGCTTAATGTACCATTAATAGCCGCAATGATTGCCATTTCGTCGTCATCGTCATCATCATCATCATCGTCGAGTTTTTTCCACATTGCTGTAAGTTCCTCCTTAGTGATATTCCTTTTTCCAGAAGCATTAAACAAGGGAGGGGGCTTAGGTAAAATGGGCTGAAATCGTGGGGTCAGAGCTCCCATTTTGCTTGTCCCTGGTTGTGGAGCTAATTGGGGAGCTGGTTGGGGAGCTAATTGGGGAGGTGGTTGGGGAGCTGGCTGGGGAGTTAGTTGGGGAGCTGGTTGGGGAGCTGGTTTCGGCGAAGAAGTCTGAATAACGCGGAGAAGCTGTCCAGATGGAGTTTTCAAAACACCACCAGGCTGAAAGCTTTGCAAAGTGGGCATAGATGGAACACCCGCCTTTAATACTTGTGTCGTCATTGTGACAGCCTTACTTTGGACAGCGCTTTGAATTGCAGTCCCAAGTTGAGAATTCGGTCTGATCATTGACATGCCTGTCTTATTCAGTCTAGAACCAAACAGAAGTTGAGATGCCGTCGGCAAAGTTGACGACGATTGTGAAGGTGCAGGCTCCAGCTTTATTTGAGACTCTGTCCGAAAACTCCCATACGAATCCCGTTTTATCAGAGAAACCCCACCAGAGGGTCTCTGAATGTTTCCATGTGAAACAATTCCGAATGGCCGCTTCCTGGAGCCAATTGTTTCCGCTAGCGATGTAACTGGACGCATGACCGCTGTATTATTAACATTTGATGTAGTAAGCATCTGCTGTAATCGAGTAGATGCGATGTTAATAAAAGGTCGAGGAGTTTCTAACCCTGACGTCATGGAAACCTGAGGAACTAAATGCCGCTTTAAAATGACTTTGTCATTATCAGAGAGAGTTTCGGCTGGAGATGCTGCTATTGGGAGTCTACTGTAAGGGAGTGATGGGTCAGATTTAACAGAGCCACGTATATATACTCTTGGTGATACGACGGGAATCTCAACATTCAGTAATTCCAAATTTGCCGTTCTGTTCTTCTGGCACCCGCAGCCACTCAACTCCAGCATCTTCATCTTCATTAATTTAAGGTGCTCACGAAGCTTTTGATTTTCTTCGGTTAAACTAAAAATCTGCGCCTTCTTTTGCTGATGGTGCCGGTATGTAATTATTGCTCTGCGGATTTGTAACTGCTTTTTCGGCTCATTTTTGAAGTCATTTGGATTGAGAAGGTATAAAGGAACGCGGTCTTTCTTATTAAAAAATGGACCGTCATACTTGGCTTCAGTGAAGTCGTCGTAATTCATTTCCTGAATGTCTGCAAATTCGATACTCTTAGAGGGTATCACGACCATATCTTGCTTTCGTTTTCTTTCTGTAGAAGTAGAAGTTGATGGTGCACATTCTGACTCCGGCTCTGAGTAGGATATGTTGGATAACATATCCAACATTTCTGCATCGTCTTCATCCTCCTCGTCCCCATCATCTTCAAATATTCCATCCCCGTGAGTTCTGATTCTAATGAAATTTCCTATGTCGAGATCCATATCGCTCCCATCGTGGCTATTCCCATTGGAGTCCTTGTCCTTCTCACTTTCAGGGGTATCTCTGCTTGTTGATGCTTCTTCATGATCTGAATCTGAGGACATTTTCTCCGGGCTTTCCTCCACTTCCTTTCCCATTCTCCGGGCAGAGAATCTAATGCAAAAAAGGAATATTTTTTTAAAAAACCTTTTTCAATTAAAACTGTGGATATAAGTTCCTCTTTTATGATGACGAAAATGATATAGTTGCATAAAAATCCAGCTAAAGCATAATTTTGATTATATATTCGCTATGCAACAACTCTTGCGAATCTTCTTTAAGCTAATCTGTTAGGCAACAGCATCATGTGCTGCTAACCTTCTCACAGAAGAACTTTCTCTTACCTAAAGGAAACTTTCCCTTGCCGTTATGTGTATACTTTCTCGTTATGTCAGTTAGTTTAATTTAAAATAGTTAAAAACCATTTTCAATCTATCACTGCGCATAGCAAAGTGCATAACCTGACGTAGAAAATTGGCTCAGCCATTTGCACAGTAGCATGTTCAGCGAAATCATTTTTTATGCAAGCGGTTCCACATTCTAATACTACATACATACCCTCTCCTGAAAGGAGAAAAATAATTAAATACATGCAGTAAATTATAAATAACCTCACCGTTTCGTTTTGATACGTCTCCTGTTTTAAACGGGTTGCTTTCACCAAACCTCCAATTTCCTATGTAAAATATTCGCACAAAAATAATGAGGTACTTATTCTGTTATGAAATATGTATTTTATGCTTTTTTTATATGTATGTACATGTAACATGTATCCGATTTTCTACAGGTAGTAGGATTGGAGCTAAATTACTTGTTACATGCACTCCCCCACGGAGAAAGTTTCCAAGAATTTTATAGTAGGCTAAGATTAGGTTAATGGTATAAGCAAAAAATGTGTAATTTACCTCGACTCTATTTGTAGTTTTCCATGATACACAAATAATTTTTCACGACTCTATCACAAAATCGTTCAGATGATAAGTAGAGATCACAAGTTGAGATGAAAGAGAAAGCACAAACCTTAGTTCCTGTAAACCAGATATTACTCGAACAATTAACTGATAAAAGGGAATATGATCCCTTCCAAAAGAAAGTTTTTATTTGAACTCAGCCTTCAGCCTTACATTCTTTGCAACTTGGCACTATTTGAACCAGAGGGGTTCGTAGTGTGTAATCTGTGTTATAAGCACTATCCCTTAGGGTTTACAAAAAGAAGTTCGCAGAATTATGGAACAGTTTTAATGCGAATAACGTAGTATACGTAAGTCACATGTAGGGAAGACTGTTTTTTCAGGGAAACTTGAATTTTGGAACTCACCTTTCTTTCCTTGTAAACTGAACTCAAAACTATTTGTATGGCGCGCAAACAAATTGTGGGGAATACGCTAAAAGGCCACACATGAACAAAAACTGGTTTTTCTTTTTCATATAGCATGCAAGCCTTTCTGATGACAAAGTTCAAAATACGTATTCATATCCTACATTTGTTGTGCTTTAGACCGTTCTCAAATAAAAGTTGGGAAGGCTGCTGAACAAGCAAATTCTGTCACAGAAAAACCCAATCATACACTGTGAATGCAAACCATTTTTAGCTGAGGCTCGCTTATGATTTTTTATCAGTTTATTCTTATCAGATTGATTGTTTATTTAAATTAAAATGCTTGTTTATGATAAATGAATATGAAAATAAGTAGGTTGTAAACCAAATGCTCTAGTATAGCTGAAAGTAGGAGTGTTAAGACGCCAACCACTTTTCTGGCTTGCATAGCTCCCCTGTCTCTCCAGCTTAAGCGATAATTTAGGGAAATTGTATAATTTATTCAGCGTCTCCCTTTGTTATTCAAATTCATGAACAATTGAAAGTCCAAAGGTCGACTATGCATGGGAGCTATGCAAACCGGAAAAGTGGTTGGCGTCTTCACTCTCCTAGTTTCAGCCACAGTATCTCCATAACTTGGAGGCTACACTGCAGTATTTGTATAAGCATGTAAAAAACTTTTTATGTAATGGAAGACTGGGGCAATGTGAATCACTTTTTGTAATTTTCAGTGAAATTTTTTTATTGGGTAGTTTAATTGAGCACTCGCGTTAAATACAAGCGTTAAGCTTCTATTCGGTATAGGGACTCCGTTTAACAAAGGCTGTCTGGCTCGGACTATGCATTTCAAGTAATAATATTAACTAATATTAACAGAGTTAAAAAATGCAGTTGTGCGGGCACTTGCTAGCAAATGAAATACAGCCATGCACTGTATAAATGATAAACTATGGAAGCTTGTTAAATATCACATTGGCTGCATTAGACGAGTAAACTGGGTTAGAGATAAGGTTATTTCTTATTTTCTCCAAACACATATTATACCCCGATTGATGTCAAGAGCATATGTCTGACTTTCTCCAGAAAATACACAGCCATAGATCCTACAGCTAGGGCGAACTCCGGATAAAAATATTCTCTTGGCAAGATTACAGAAGCCATGGTCAGATCTAATCTTAAAATCGGTCGTTTAACCAATCATACTTCATGTCAATTGACTCTCAATGAAAGGAAAATTACATTTTGTTGACACACCGGAATTCATTCATATATTAAAGTATATCAAAATAATTAAAAAAAAGGTACATACTCTACAATAAACTACAAGCTAAAAATTTATCGGATATTGTTGCATACATGAGAGCTACCATTTATGTTTTTTGCAAAGCCTAGTGGAATGCGTCTAGTTTCCGTAGCGCATACTAGAAAAAGTGGATTTAGCAAATAAAGTGGGCTCATCGATCGCCACAGCATTGTAGCATGTTCCTTTGGTAAATAGGCACGACTATAATATATTGTGCTTATCGCATATTACGTTGCCGAGTTACTACTCCCTCAAAATATATGGGAGCTGTCTGTGCAGTGTTGTTTAGGCAGATTGTTTAGCTTTATTGTTTCCTACGTTGCTGCACCCTTATACTTTGTGTTCATGTTTATTGTTCACATGGCAAAATCCCCATTGTTATTATGTATCAGATCAGAGCACAACTTTTATACGAGGAGTTTGCAAAAATTGCAACAAAAAATGTTTTTTGTGTATTTGATTTTGTTGTAGCACTACCTTTTGCAAAGGAAAGTGGCTCTGCCCGCAAAACGCATGTAGCATATAAGCATAGTACAATCGACAGAAAACTCCCTTCTTGAAGGAAGCAGCTTTCAGTCGACTTTGCAAGTAGCAAGGAAGCACAAGAAGATATATATAGGGAAGTTCTTTCCTTTAGGAAGTTTGAGTTAATTTGCCACTTTTTTTACAAAAGATTATAATCTGAGGTGTGTAGCTTCACAAAAAGAATATTTGTTAAAAGACGATTGACGTAAAATGTTGGTATAGTGTTTATAGTATCTCCACGTAAACTTTAGGCTTTCGTGACAAGTCGCTCAAAAAATAATAATAATGCAGCTCTGAGGATGCATACTCCTGAAAAATAAAATAGTCCAAGCTCTACTCATACGCCATCCGTAATATGATCCTGTACAAAGAAAGACTGAACTTTTAAAAAGAGGAAATGGCATAATAACTCTAATAAAGTAGGAAAAAAATATTCTCACACTAGTCGAATCTATAAGCGAAATTATAATTGGAATGAGGAAACACGTAATGTCTTCATGTGAGTGTAACGAAGCAATTAGTGAAAGTAAAAGTTTACAACAATTCTCTTCATGGGCGTCTTATAACGTCCTTAATAATTACGTATTTACAAATAGCATAAATTTCGCTCGAACATTTTGAAAAGTTTTTTTGGGATGATTTACAGCAGTGATACTCCACACTAGTGGAAAAAAAGGTAGCTTTGTAAAACTTTCTCCAGTGCTAGTATAATGGGAATCTGACAATAGCACGTCTCAATTCCAACTTCCTTTTTAATGGAGGAGGAGGAAGCCTCTGCGTCCTTAAAATGACATTTCGTTTACACCTTTATCTGCGCAATCATGCATGTTTAGTTCCACATATCAGTTTGCTCTGCTCATCAGTGGGACTCGTGAGAAAAGGCCAACTTGTGCGCTCATGTAGTAATTCTACTTAAATCTTAACATTTTTGGCTGGCTTGTCACCATTTTTTTATTACAAAAAAATGAAATCAGCAGTTTAAAGGTGTCAGCACTACAGAAAGTATAAGGAACCTTCATTCTACCTGATGGAGTTGAAAGGGTAAGAGAAAGTTAATTTCCGTTTTCATACATGAATATCTCCTTTCATCAGCTGTTATCCGAAAAGGATATTTTTCAGCGTGGGGAAGGTACCACAGATAGAAGTGCGTATAGGAAAAAAAGAGTTGTGCGGGGGAGAACAAAAACGGAGCACGAATGTCTTACGATTTCCCTTTGCGTGAGAGTTTGTACATGGACTCACACGTACATCCTGATACATGGTCCATTTCATAATGAATGCAAGAGATATACCAAGGTGCCTACATATTTATGCATAGTTTAGGCAAAGCTCTTCAATTCGGTGCTGTCCACTTTTTTTCTCCACTTTTATTGATTAGACTTCTCGAGTAAATTGAACTTACAGTACTCGATTGAAAAGGCGGTGCTTGAGACCGACATTCTGTTTTCTTGCCGAGCCTAAGGTCAATATGAAAGTTTAAGAATTATCGAACAGCCTGCTTATAGCGTTCATCCTGATGAACTCGATTCGCTAATCGATTTTTAGATCAAGCAGAATTGACAGGGTGTACTAATAGTAATAATCCATGAAGCGGATTCGTCACAGAATACATATTTTTTTAAAAAAGGTAAATCAACTATCAACTAAAACTATATGCAAAAAAAAATCCCGGTTGAGATTTAAAATCAGATGCAAACAGCAAATTCATCTTACTCCTTTCGGAGTTTAAAATCAGCAATCATGAAATTTACGAAAATGCGAGGAGTCGTCATGCCTGCCAACGGAGATAGATTTCTTGATAGAAGCTTTCCAACATACGCAAGTATTGTTGTATGATTTTTTGTGAAGATAGTAGTTAAAATAGAGTAGATAGGTGAGTAGCTCGATAAACAACAATAAAAGCAGGAAGGTACCTACTACCTACAGAAATCTTTTACATTACAAACCCACTTTTACGGTTACTTGAGCAAGTAGTGTTTACTACTCCGCTTTTTTGCTGTTTGCACGCTATATCCATGTAAAATAATATATTTTTAAAATGTTCGCTGGCAAGTCGGCAGTATTATATTTTAGGATAGGATAGTCTTAAAGATAGGATGATATGGCATGTTAGCTACGAATTGGCTTTTAGAAACGGGTAATTGTAGGATGCGTACAAAAACCTGTCAGACTATCCATGGGAAGATTAATATGCAGTTTCACTTTACGCAATGATTGCAAGCGGGTCGAAACAGGGACATTTTGAAAAGGGACTCTTTATTTGGAAATGGGATTGGGCCAAAGTTGTTTTTACTTACTTCCTGATTGCTGAAAACAAAAATTGTCATTTTAATCTTCAGTTTTGTAAAAAAAATGCATTTATTTCATAATGAAGCTTTATAATTATCAAACTTGCAACTGTAACGTTTCAGTATTAGGTAACCAAATTAACTTTTAAATTGCACGATCTACAAAAATGAAATCCCGCTACTTTGATGACCCATTGCATCTGCATGTGAGTGCAAAAAAAAGTCAGGATTTGATGTGGTATCATGTGGACAATGACCTAAACCTGAAGTATGTACATAAATTACATGTGTAAATGGCACATTAAGTTCGTTACAGGCGCGTGAAAACAGAGTAACGAGAGCATTTTGCAGCCGCTGAATGATATTTGGTTTTCTTATTTACTATTTACTATCAACTTATATTTTGCAAAGCAGCCTTTCTATCCTCAGAGATACATGAAGATACATCACTGCTATGTTTTTCGTATAGATTCCTTCCGCGTGTAGCGTGATTGTTCTAGGTAGAGAAATTGAATTGTGCACGAATTTAGCAAGCGTTTGTTAGAATTGCAAATCGATTTCCCTAAGATTATACCTGACACTAGGTAGCGAGCAAGCTTTCATATCGTAGCCTGCGGTAAAACAAGCTCTGTTTGCAAACTTTATTATCACGTGCATTATCTTCAATTACAGATTCCTGTATGAAGCAGTTGAAACTAGTAATGTATATACACATCCCATCTTGTTGCCAATCATACGCATGCCAAAAAGGAAAACAAAGCTGCATTGTGCGCTGTTCATCCGAGTGTTGCAGGATCGCAAAAAAATTGTATTGCAAACGCAGTACCTTTTTTGGCTACAAACTTTTTATGGACAGCGGCTTTGTTTTTCCTCTTGAGAATTTAATCTCCAACATGAGTCACGAGCTTTCTGCAAAGTTTGCATATTGCACATACGAGCAGATAATTTATCAATGAGAAATGCATACACAAGCATAATAAATATTGCGCACAATTTTCAAAAATCGCCTACGAGGCAATACACAAACATGCAGATGCGGAATGTTATTATTATTAAAGTATGTATGTCATGGAAGGATTTTTTGTTCAATTAGGCATTCTAATGCTAAAAAGCTATCGCTATAATGTTTTAGTAAATTTTGAATTGAATACTTTCATTTTCTCACTTTCTCACTACAATTTCTCAATGTTTATGGCATAAAAGACAAACTAATTTAATTATTGAAACTAATCGCTCATGCAGATTAACTCAGTAATATTTAATGCTAGCTCGAGCCCCGATGTTAGTTGACATAAGATAAAAGTTCATTCGCATCAATATTTTAGAAATTCCAATTGGACACATTTCCAAAACAATGTTCCCGTCTAAATTATTTGCCTTGATTAATTCCATTAATTTAAGGCTAAGCAGTGCAGTATTTCCTGCTATGAAATGGCGACACTGCCTTCATTGACTAATACGGAACGCACATTTTTCTGGCAGTGTTTCAATGGCCTCTGAATGACTGCATAAAAAATAGAATCCATTGCGTAGTACATTCCAGAACATTAGCAAAGCGGAAGATTGCAATTATTAATCCAATTACATTAGTACATTNAACATTAGCAAAGCGGAAGATTGCAATTATTAATCCAATTACATTAGTACATTTCACATAAATAATTTATTAATTATCAATATATGCAGAGTAATCCGATCTAAATGGGTCTCCCGCGTCTCCATCAGCCTACAACGGCGCATTGTCATGAAATATGTATTTATTGCTTGCACGAGCTGATATTCTATTCATGATTTAATTGCCTTATTACTTTGGGCAATCTTCCTATCTTTGGGGTATTTCGTTATGCACATGTACGGCTCCATAATATGAAAGATTCGAACAAAATAAAGTCATGAATTTTGTAAGTGGAACAGTATCGAATTATTTTTTTGCCTTCACTGCAGTAATAAAATTGTTCAATTTCCCAGTAACAGTAATCTCAAAAAAAAACATTTCATGCTCTAACATAATTTATCCAGCAAAAAAAATTATTCTGTACAGAACTAGATTACATGTAACTAGCATTGCAGGAGCTAATCCGTCCTTAAATGAATTCACATACATGCCGCTCTTTAATTTTTTTTATCTTTAAGATCAACCAGTTTTAAAGAGTATATGCTTTGTGGGAAGTGTTTTGATCGTTTCCAACAAGTACATTTTCTATAACCTGATATTATTGTTGTATAAGCAGTTGGGGATTTCTACTGTTCAGTAGTATCGCCACTTACACAATTTAATTACTATTTTATGGTAAGGAAGCGCCTAGCAGCGCACTGAAACGAAGTAAATAAATTTGTGGTAGTGAATTGCTGTGCAAATGTTTGCAATTCATTTCTACGTGTAAATATTTTAGTACGCGCTTAGGTGTGTACTTGCTTTCGTGTGCCACTCTTTCTTAGCAGGAATTGAGCTGCGTAAATGATTCAAGCCTTTCCGAATTTCTATTTTTGAATGGAAAAGTGAAGTGAATTCAGTCATCGAACTGTTCCGAAATTTTCCTGGGATGAAAATTTGGCACACACATTCGTCCATTGGCAATAGCAGAAATCGGAGAGTCAGCCCTAAATCAAGTTTGGAATACACGTTTGTGACTTAATGGCCTAATTTATTGTAATGCGTAAGTAATTAATAGAAATCCGTATACTCCGTCAAACACATCCACTCTCTCCGCATTGAGCAGTGCATTGATGTGTGCTTACTGAACTTTAGTTCTGTTTTTCTTTCATGGAAAGCGATAACGACTGAACTTTAGCTATTAATTAAATACAACGACAACATGTCACACAGTCTCAACTTTGATATTAACTCAGAAATCGATAGTTGAAGCCAAAATTGCTAAATATGAAATTCCGCTGGCCGTTCACGAGATATCACTTGGACGGACGGGCTATCAGCGGCACGAAATCATAAAATATTGTGCTTGTTAATAAGAAGTTTCACGCTACAACTAGCATATATTGTGTGTTTGTGGCAGGAGGTACTGGACAAAGCAACAAAAAAATGTGTCGCCATGCAGCACTAAAAGTCTCGAACCTCTGCAGAAGCCGTTATTAGTTCTAGTGCCATACCTTAGCTTTAGGAAAGTGGTATTGGCGTGTTTACAAGGTGCGTTTTAGATTGCAGTTAAATTTGCTATATATTTTTCTACTACGCCATTAGTAATCTCTGTCTTCCCTCCTCCTCTTCATATCTACTACATATTTTACCAGTATACAAAAGCAAATAGTGGTGGCGTTGTTGCTATTTAAGCGTATAGTAGTCTCATTACAATCGAAATGTTTAATAAACATGAGTACGGGATTTACAAATATGAATATTTGAAGAGACTCTAGTTAGTTGTTGGGTACAGAAAACTGACGTAATTTACCCCGTGTTATAGCGCCGTTTGGTGACGTGTCCATATCAAGTAAATATTCAAACACTTTCCTCGCAAGGAAAGCAATTTCTGTTCATGAATTCAGATAGCAACACGGAAAGTTTGGAATTGGGTCTTGGTCAGAATTTCCATTCAGTTTTCTTATATGTATTGTCAATGAGGCACTGCAGAATACTTTTTTTTTCTTGTAGTAGTACTTGGATTTCAGTATTTGGAAAGTGCTTCTTGCAAGTACAAGTACATTTCCATTCATTTCTTTCAGCTTTTCGAGTGGTGCTCACTCCACTTCCACTAATATGGGATATATCCTTTCTGTATCACTCCTTAAAGTGATATAGTATTTTAGTAAAGTATTTTACGCTATTACTTATGTAATTTTTTTTCAAAAATTTTCTAGGACAGCGCAATGGAGTACAGGAACAAAGGACGGGGGTAATCAACAGTAAATTGATTTTGCTACTGGAATGCGAGTGTTCCTGACATGAAGGGGAAGAAACGAAGAAGAAAAATGAGTAGCAGTATGGATTGGATTTCCACAGATGCTACAACACTAATTTACAATTTGTAATTGTGATTGTATCCATTTTTTGAGATGTAATCGGAATGAAGAAGGAGGAACAAAGCCACAGCTTGTAATTCTAAAGGGGAATGTGCTCTGCTCACTCCAATTCCCATTTTTTTAGTAAGGTAAGTAGAGAGCTTCTCATTTTGTTCTCAATGTCAGCAACACAACACTTTTAAAAAAATGTCCCTTTTATCCATTTTGCTTTTCGTAGACTCTAGAGCACAGGGATTTATTCCTACTTTTGAAATTAAGTCAAGCATTTAAGGCCCTTCTTTTATCCTCTTTTATGTTACGTGCAACCTCCCGTGAGAGTCACGACCAGCAACCGCGACCGCAACTTGACTCTTTTCTTGTCGGGTTAGTCTTTCCGTGTTTCATTAACACTGAACCAATAATTCCAAAAAAAACAAGTACAACTTTATATAAGAATAACTTGCTTAACCGCAAATTACAGAGATAACAACCATAATTAAAAAACCTTCGATAAACTTACAGCGAGTTGCCACTCATCTTTTATTTTAGTTAAATTTTGTTAGCTATATCTTAACACGTACTTTAGACAAAGAATGATTTAGCAATATAACTAATATTTCAAGTGTAGTGTTTTCTTGATATGGAATTTTGCACAGTTTTGGAAGTAGGTAGTCTGAGTGAGTAATATTTTGGACTGCAAAGAAAGTAAGCTCGTTAGGAGAAGTATTGGCAATTGAATTCAAGGTTTTATTGAATATTTATTTGTTTTCAAGTGTACCTCTTCTTATTCGTTTTTTTACACGTACCATGTACGACGTGGACGAACCTTCGGTAAGCTAAAACACTTAAGCACTAGGCCCTATCAATATTCTGTATTTTTGAAGATAGATACTTTAAGAAGCGTCAGTTAACAAAAATGCACTGACAGTTTACAACCTGAGTTTATCACGTTCGCATCTTCTCAACATTTTCAGCCACAATTTGTTGCGGATCATTAGACAGAATTTTCTCGTTTCGTTGCGGTCCTGCCTACATTACTTCCTGCATATATGCAACTGCTATCCATCATAATATGTCGTTAACAACGACCGTTACATGCAGATTGCCCGAAATCACTCAGCAGAAACTGAGATAGCTCATCCACTAAAAAGCCATCACCATCAAGTGAACGGGTTTTCCTCTTTTTGTCACAAATAAAAAAGTGGAAAATACGTCCCTTTATTTGCTCTACGCTCTGACTAATATTTGAAGCATTTAATTTTTACATCCCTTATTTCCCCATTCTTCCTCAACTGCAAAACCAGAAAATCAGTTTTATTCTGAATGGAGCCACAATCTAAAATAAATACAGCTAGACTTTCCAAACTATTTTATCTTGCGCTCCAAATCTGACAAACTTCTTTTGGAAACCTACTTTTCTTCATCAATGGCAACATTCACTTTAGCATCTGTATCTCCTCTCTTTCCTCAATCCATCTGGCCATTTCAACATCCTCAAAAGCTTCCAACACATTCCAAAAGTCCAATTAGCCTGGTCCGTGGTGTGGTTTTGAAATTTCATACCAGATTTGCTATTATTTTTTTTCCTAGCATGTCTGCTTGTTTTCCTTTCCCCTTTCTCTCCGTTCCGTTTTTCTCCTGAATCAGTGTTTTTCCTGCTCTACTGACTTAGAGCGTTGTGCAGCTCTTCAAAAGCACACAAGCCTGTCTACAGAAGTTAGTTGAAGAAGAAAAGAAGGCAGAAGATGAGCATTGAACACTGCCATTGCAAAATTGATGTTTTATTCAGCATCGCACACTCTACATGCTACACACATTTCTCTGTATATCATCTTTTCATGAAACGGCCCTTTCATAGTAAAATGTATGAGGGATATAGACTGCATTATATCGTAGTGAAACCACGGCACCGCTGCCATATGCCTCACAAAATACCTACAATTTTTTTTATACCACTTTTACCACTAAAGCTTGCTTGTTAGTATAGTGGATTAGTAGTGAGAACATATACGGATGATGATACGATACACATTTTTTTTTGCTACTATAGCGCTGGGTTTTGTTTTTGTAGAGACATTCCATCCCAGAGACATAACGTCATTTACTCACTGAGCTGAGTATGACGGGAAGGGAACGCAACAACGGTTGTAAAATCGCAAGCCAAAGCCAATTGTAGCATGAACATCATCGTCCCTGATGCCAAATAGTATATAGCGGAGGTTTAAGCATGTGGCTTGTCAGTACGCAAGAGTACTTTGTCTCGTCCAGGAGAACGCTTGCCGAGTCTCCTACTCAACAAAGATGATGAAGCCGGAAGACACCTCTAGAAAGAAAGGGAACGAAGAAGGAGAGCCGCTATCATTGGATGCACTAAGCTATCCAACTTCCATCTTCTTGGTGAGAGTGATTGACTTTTAGCGGTGTTAATTAGGTTTTACGAATTTCCTAGTTTACTAGTAATGTGTGGTGCTATTTTAAAAAAGGAAGTTTCCACCCGTGGTCGTTAAAAAAGTTATTTGCAGGAGAAATACTTCCTGAAACGTCACCCTGAAACTTGTCCAAAATAGAATTTTTTTTGTGTGTGTCGTGTGCCTACGTAAAGAAAACTGAGTGTGCTCCTTTGTGCTTATAATACTGTAATCTCAATTTTTGGAAAGTTGAGATGTCCTCCGTGCCGCGATTAGTTGTGCATGCAAAAATAGTCGAAATCAGATATGAAAAATGGATGGGACTTTGTGCGATTTTGAGCATGATGGATTTCTGGGATAACTGGACCACTTTGTGTAAATCAACTTAAGGGGCTCTGCGAGTGCCCAGATTCCAGAGAAACTTGACTGGAAAACTTACAAGATTTTGTACGGAACAGAATTAAAGTGAACTCGATTTCCAGATCGGGAACTGCTAAGCAGTAGAAACATGGTAACTGAGAATTAGTCGTTGTAAAACGCCCCTCGTCTACACGACCACACTCATGCTAATTGATGAGTCAGGAATTTTTTTTCCAAAAGTCTGTGATCTTCGGTTACACTCTTTAAGAGTCATTTTGCCACTACTACAATAAAGTAAAAAAATAATTAATTTCGCTGTTTCCTATTAAAAAAAGCACCAAGCAAGGTTATTTTGCTCGCATCTTCTGCCATCGCGTTTTCCGAAGCGCCTACCTACCTGTTCGTGCCACTATCCTAGTTTCCAGTATTTTGGTGGATTTCATTTTTCCGCCTAAATGTATCGAATCAAGTCGACAAAAACCTGTGTAATTATACTTCTAATTACATTCGTATGGTTTCACAACTCGATTTTCCATGTATTTCGGACGGACCATTCCGAAACTGCGAGTGAAAATGGAAACAGGTAAGTCCTTGTCCTAATTAATATTTACGCTGGAATGCTTGACGAGCTCCTTTCTTGTGATGAGGAAGTTATATTCATGAAAACGCTTACACGAACAAAAACTGTAGCATATTATGACTTTCCCCTTAATGCGAATCTGAATAATAATGCGTAGCTCAGCACTTTACAAGAGGTTTTTAGGGATCTATAATTTCAATGCAGTATCGATGTATAATCCAAGACACTCGATTAACTTCAGGATATATAAAACGTTTGAATGAAAACTCTCCGCAACTCTCGCTTTCGTTTTCATACTGAATGATGGGAAACATAAAATTTTCCTGTTTATCTACTGCCACTCATGCACATTTTATCATTATTATGCGCTAGCACGAAGGCATCAATACTATAATAAATAATAATAGGTGAATTGTTAGGCATTTATGATAAGGAATATTAAAGCAGTGGACTAGCGCACTTTTATACGCACAGGTAGGGATTTATGCTGAGACGGAATAATATTATCCTTATATTAAGTATACTTCAACTTCTCAAGATGTGACTACTCGCGACAAAAAAAAAGGAGAAGATAGAAGTGGCTCTAGGATATAATGAAAGTGTCCTGAGCTGAAAGAGGATAGGATAAAAATGAAGACAATAAGATTCTGTGGGATTGCTACTATGTAGTAACAGAGACGTAAAATTGCTGTCTTTCCCCTTTCGATCTTGATTAAAGGCCGTAATTGTTTTCATTTTCTAGCATTCTCTGAACAATGTCGTCATAACTACCAGTACCAGTTTAAACAAAAGTCATAATTAGTTATTATTAATAAGCTGTACAACGCAGTTTCTCTTCAGCCAGAGTCTCGTGCATTACACAAAGGCAATTAAGACTAACCACATTGTTCATAGTAAATTCCTGTTGCAACTAGAGTAAGATGAAAGCAGGAAGGAAATTAAGTAAAAAAATATAATTATTTGCATTATGAGATGGGGCCATGCCAGCACCAAAGTTTTTTTTTGTATTTCTCTGTTTTTTATATACAAACTAGGCTTAAACAGAGCAGTTTAATTAAGTAAAATCTTACGGAATTATAAAAGTTGTAGAATGCTCCTACATTATACTATGATATGTATCATTTAAATATTAATTAACTTATTTAGGCAAGTTAGGTAAGACACTAGTATAAAAAAGCATTATCAGTTACAGCTGCAGGAAGGAAGTGTTCCTCTTCCTCTGTTATTTTAGAAAGGAAGGCCTTTTGGACGGATTAGGGTGTATTATGAAGGGGAAACTTGAATGAAATTCTGTAGGTATTAATGTGTAGCCAAGATATGAATTTAATTTATATATTGGCGTGTGCCTGTCTGTGTGTCACAGTACCGCATTATTGCTTGTGTGATATAGTCCTCCATTTAAAATTGTATGTGGGAGTGTTATCACGTAAAAATGATAAAATTTACAGTCGTATTATTTAACGCCAACTTACTGCCTGGCATTCTTGATATTAATTTTTTTTATTAATTTTAGACCTTTTTTTCTAGTGGCTAGCAGATTTCAGACAAACTTTTTTCTTTACAAATAGATCTGAAATTTTAATTTTCATGTTCAGCAGAATTGCTGAGCGGTAAATTTATTTTAATAGTGGCATTCGTGCTACTCCTGATGACCATGAATTTTGAAAAAAAAAGAGTAGGTATTACGCATTCAAAATTCACATAATGAATCACCTTTCTGTCCTGTCTCTCAGTCACTCAGCAGACACATAAACTGTTTCCAAGTTTTAGATTTTCATGGAGAGTTAGTATATGCATGCGCGTCCTCGGGAAATACATGTTCGACTAATTTAAGCTAATGTGCTAATTTAATCATGCTTAAATTGCGTTATCAATGTTCTCTGCTGTTAGAGTCCCGATTATTTCGGAATTGTTATTAATTTAAAGGAATTTGATTGGAGACGGTTTTTTCGTCGGTTTCGTCATCACAGAGAAATGTTTTTAATCTTATAATTAGAAATCCAATTTTGGAAACTTCATTACTAGCTCTGCTACAAACAGTCAACAAGTAGCGGTGTTCTGGTCTGTAAGAGGCGAAGCGAGATCGAGTTTATTCCAAAATTTAATATTGGTAAAAGCGTTTGCCATGTTTTCCTTGTTAGTGGGAGCAGAATGTTGTACGAGTTTTTTTTAAGCAGACTGGAATTTCGTCATTACTTAGCATAATAGAAGCTTGGTTTGATTATTTGAACGTCAGTCAAGAATATTTTTTGATGTATGGCTGTGTAGTAGTAAGGACATGCCATTTTTTCGCGATTGTGAAAAGTGACAATTCTTTCTATCTATTATAATGCC
>JAHZND010002243.1:0-16109 GCA_027744115.1 Acrocyrtus sp. NNG-2020
AAAGTCTCTTGTAAGTACACATTGTAGTAACGCCATGTGCACTTAATATTGACTTCATTCCGCAGGGGAAGAACTCTCGGGTAATTCTCTTAGTAGAACTAATAGACTCATTGGAACCAACAAGCAGCTCGATTTGTGTAAGCTTGTTTCTTTCCTTGAAGATGATACGCTAAAATTACACCCGCACATTCCATAAATATAGTTACTTTTTGAGCTAGATTTTGCTAGCTCTACACTATACTACTAATTTAAATTTTAAATAAATAAAACCTCTACAGTCGATCCACCGTTGGATTGCTCGACGACCATTTCTCCCGGTCTGAATCTGGTTGCGGAATGCCCAAATACAGTGCTAGTTATAAGCTCGTAATGTCCACTATTCTTAACAATTTCAATAATGTGGTTTGACTTTTCCCAGAGCTTTCTCTTGTCCTCCGGGACACCTTAAAAACATATTTACCTTGTATAGCCATTATTACAGAAGCAAGTGAAAAATTTCCTTCCTTCTTCCATCCTTAAAGGATGGAAGAAGGAAGAATGAAGAAGGTTGGAAGAATACCTGATGCTTTTAGGTACGCTGAAAATTTTTTATCAGAGGAGGTAAGTTCAAACTTTCCAATAAAAATTTCATTTAATCGGAGGCGGAGGTGGTGTGGTGTCGCTTTGTGGTGGGCTGCAAAAGAAATTACAACTCCATGAAAACTAAACTAGGTATACATGAAATAATTTAATTCACGATTACCTTAATGCACTCGCTTTAAGGTCACTTAGCTCTGGCAGGATGTAAATCCTTGAGGCACTTTTCCCCCCAGTGCTTTCTCTTTCTTTTAAAGTAAATTGCACACAAAGGCTTCCATAAGTGGTACAGGCTTCTTTCAGTTTTAGTGCTGGTATACGAATTGTATGCAGTTCGGCTAATTCTTCTTTTACGTCCATCGAATTTATTATTCCTGAGCTCCATTTGAGAAAAACACTTTCTGTATTGGCTTCCTTGTCGTCTTCGTTGACGCAATAAAATTCTACTTCTGCTGTGTGAATACAATCTATTCCAATTACGATCCAAGAAACTGTTGGGCAATTGGAACGATCCCAAACCGTAACGAGAAGAACTGCAGAATTTTCCTCCGGGTTTGCAATCACCACCGGTTTCCACACAGCAAAATTGGTGTTAGAGTCAGCAGGGTTGGCTATGTTATTTGCAAAACCACAGTACTCAAGTATACCGCAGGAAGATTTTTCAACGCAGAGCTCGTGTTCTTGTTGAAAATGTCGAATGGCGTCGGCGACCCTGTCTTCACAAACTCGAAAATTACAGTCCGTGTATCCTAAGAACTTGCAGAAATCCGTGGATCTACGCCTAAAATTAATTTACATTTACGTTTCAAGTGTATATTATAGAACAAATATTTTATGGCGGGATGTGTTTCTTTAAATTTAAATTCAAGGACACTTTGGAACCTGAAAGGGCTATGCTGGCACTCTTCAGCGTGCGTATCCAGATTATTCCGCGTTAATGTTTCGTCGCAGCCTAATTCCTTGAAGGGGCACTCAATTTTCAAATTGTCAAGCATATCCTCCAATAGTCTGCACCGAATGCCTTCTGCGCCGTAAACGGCCCTACATTGCGGACAGAGTGTTACTGATTTGTAACAGTCCTCGCAAATTAGATGACCGTCTTTACATTGAAATACCTTTCCTCTTGGAAGATGATAGCAAATTGGACATTTCATGTGCTCCGGCACACTATCTTCCACCGTTTCCATTCTAAATATGCTCACTATTTATTTTTAAATGGGTTTGCAGAGAGAAGAAAAGACTAAATATAAAAAATTTCCTTCTGAGCTCTTGTCTTGCTATAATACTCGCCAAGAAATGACATCTACATTTTATATGGAGGGACCCCGTGTTACTCTCAAAATTATCACTCGGTGACTCATCTTATCAGTAAAATTGACAGGATATTGGTCTTTTATTGACTCACTTGGTGGTTGTGATCAATCAAAATCCAAGTATAGGAATTGCTACAATGATAAAATATAAAATTACACAACAAGCTGAGCTTATCAGACAGTTCATCGACATTTCCTGTACCGTGTCTAGTGCGATCCACGTTTAAGTGTTTTAGCGCTATAAGATTATATCAATATTATGATAAGTTTTCCATCCGTCCTATTTTTTGTACCCTGCTATTACCAAATGATTCGTTTTTATGCAATCCACCCCCACCTTCACCGACAATTATCTTTTATTACTATACTTCAGTTATTATTCATGATGAGATATTCTATTTCTAAAATACGAGCGTTAACTTTTGCTTTAACGTTTCTGCTATAGTTATATGGATTCATCAGTCATTGCAAACTTAAATAAAATTTATTTCGGCTATGGACTAACTTTAAAGCCACATTTTGGGTCTTCTTCGTTTTTTGTTTCATGTATTCCTTTATTAAAATGCAAATGATGCTAACAAATATTGTACGTAATACCAGCAATTATTAGTCATTATAATTACTTACTTAAACTTTCAATTAACTAACATTAAAACGTTCTACTGCTTACAACAATAAAATTAGCATAATTATTGGAGCCTCTTATAACTATTTTTTCTTACTATACATACTTTTTTGTTCAAAATATGTTTATACACTTTTTTTTACCGAAATCGGATCTACGTGCTGTTAAAACTCATTAGCAAAGCTTTTCTGGAAGTGCCTTCTATCCCGTGGAATTTAGTTTAGCATGAAGAAATATTTTGTTGACGTTGTAAAATACAGTTAAAGCAATATCGTCACCCGAGATCCTTTTGAATCGATATTATTATCACAATCAGCGATCTCTTCTTTGCAATTTTTTTAGGTTATCTTGACTACGATAAGTACAATAAGCACATTAGCAAAAAAATAAGAATTAGCTGCGCAAGGACGAGACGAACTAATAATCGTGGATTTTATTCCATCAGATATTCAATATTTTTAATAATTTTTAGTTTTTTCTCAGCAGCTCCCTTCCAAAACTAAATTGCTGGCGGTTAATATGCAGTAATTAGTAGCAAATTTTCCAAGCAAGGTATTTTTATAGTCCATAAGTACACTTCCTTTTCAGTGCAGCATATTAATTGCGAATCTAATCGGAGTTTTTACTAGAGCAGAATTGAATTTTTTTTTATGAATTATCGACTAAAAATAAAAACAGTGCATGTAATTTGGAAGCTTAAAAATTTGCTTAATTTTTTTAATTATTAAACTGGTATATAATTTTTGCATATACATTTTGCAACTAAAGCTATTGCATACTTGTAGCTGTATCTGTATTTAACGCTGATGTGCTTAATTACTCGCTAATTAATTTTTTTCAGATGCTTGCTAAAATTTAAGTTTCTTTCTTCTGTGCGCGATTTTCTCTCAAAGGAATTTTTTGGGCTACTATTTTACAGTTCGGATTTCATTAGCGGAAAGCTATTACAATTTTCATGCTAGTGTACACATTCATATTATTCTTAACGAGATTATTTTAAAAACTTAATAATTCAATTATTTCCCACTCATTTAAGTTAGATCTGCACATTTATTATTATGTTACAAGGTGAGAATCGACTCGACTTATTAAACGATTTTGTACTAACTATTTAATTTTTTGCGTTTTCTTCTTTTAAAAAAAAACTTACTTTAACTATTACAAACTAGCAGCACGCAAAACATCACAGATCTGACAACTAAATCTAAGAGCAAATCTTCAATTATTATTAATATCCTTAAAAACTATTAAATACAATTAATACTTAATATTTATCCTAATAAAAACAAGTATTACCTTTTTACATAGCAAACACTCGTGTACGTTAATCCCTTAACATATCTTAGTATTGGCGATTCTTTTGTTTACCTATTAGCAATAGTCTGGATATTTTTTTATTCGTTTTACGACTACTTCCGGTTCATCAGCCAAACGCTTTATTTTTGGTTATACCCACGCACAGTTACGAACTGACTCGACTCCAATAACAAAAGTTCTTTTCTCTTTTCCTGAAAGTAGCAAATTTCTCTTTCGAAAAGAAAGTTTCTCTAGCAAATTATAATCTTAAATATAAAAACTCAAAATTGCTTGATAATTTTTTAAAGGTAGCATTTTAGTCAAAGAAATTGGAGAGATATTTTTTTAATTGCAGTTATTTACTTATTGTAAAATAAACTGTTTCGTCTTTTTTTAAATTTAATTCCGAGACAAGGAAAGGGTACCACCGGTATCTGGCCCCTGATACAAAAAATCTACGCTATAAAACCATTTTTTGTATTTTTTTTCACGAACATACGCATCGTTCAGGAAAGAATCCAATAAAGTTTTATATAGTTAGCTACAAATATTTGCTAACTAAATTAATTTGCTACAATTTTGGTTTTGGAGTATATCCAAGTGCTTTTTGAATGAGCCAGTGCTGCTCTTGCTCTAAGACTGACTGAAATATTTTTCGACTGATGCGTACAAATATATATATTGGAATAGGTAAAGTTGGTAGTTGCTGTTGATAAATTTGGTGATTATGAAGATTATTCGGAGAAAACAATTTTTTTCCTCTATTTTTGGATTTAGGTACACAGGTGCAAGCTTTTTCTTCCTAATGTGGATTATTTGGTGTGTTCACGAAGTGTATAACGGATGCTATTTATCTTGTTAGCGCTGACCGTCGAGCGTATTGCATATTTTATGTCGTTTTTTATATCTTCCTAATGTGGATTTTGGTGTGTTCACGAAGTGTATAACGGATGCTATTTATCTTGTTAGCGCTGACCGTCGAGCGTATTGCATATTTTATGTCGTTTTTTATCGTTTTTTTATCTAAATTTTATTTTTTTCTACTATCATGGCTCTGGCTCTCCCCCATTTGCAATATTATTGCTGGTGGGTGAAGAAGCTGCGTCGTTATTGCTATCACTACAACTATTTCCGTTACTGACATTATTGGACCCATTTCCGTTAGTTGATGATGATGGGGAAGTGGCTGTAGTTGCTGATGCAGACTTATTATTTTGCTGACTTTGCTCCTTGAGGCTGTCCAGCTGTATCGTTAGCGATGCTATTGTGTCTTGAAGTTCTTTGATTCTCTCTTGCGTGTCCGACTCCGAGTCCAGCTTATCTCCGTTGCTCTCGCTGGACGAGGATACGCACCGTCCACTCATCATCTCCTTCTCCGTCATGAGCTCTTGGTTCTTGAGCTGGAGTGCGGAGATGATTTGTGACAGGTCGAACATCCTCTGCAAATAAATATTTTTAAATTAGATGTGCAAATATTTTTACAGAAAGGGGAAATTTTATTCCTGGCATGAATTCTTTGTACCTGACTCTTTTCCACATCTTTAATACGAGCGTGAACCGAGTCCTCCTTCAGCTTAGACTCCAAGTCGCTGTAGCGCCTCCTCTCGTCTTTCAGTTTCGACTGAAGCTCTTTGCTTTGAGTAAAGGAGCAATCCAGCTCCTCCTTCAGTCGGCGGCTCTCATCTTCCTGTCTCTTCAACTGATTTGAAGTGACTTGCACCTGCGAGCATTAAAAAATTATGATATCATAAAAATAAAAACTGGAACTATGCCAGATCCTGGAATAAAACTCCATTGTGGTAGGGATTTGTACCTGAGTTTCCAGTTCCATAATTTTCAGTCTATGTTCCTTAAGTTCTATTATGGTATGCATTTCTCTGAGCTTCAGAGTCATGACTTCCTCCTCCAACCTCTGCACTTCCTGGCGGCTCGATGTGAAGAGATTTCCTAATGGAGTTGCCGTCCCTTTCTTGTCCGCATTTGCATCTTCATGCTCTTGAAGATGCTTCTGCCACTGGGTGGTCATGTCCGCCACCCTTTGCCGAAGATCTTTCAGGGATAAGGAGGCTTCCGCTTCTCTCAATTTTACGGCTATCAGTTCCTCCTATAAATTTATATATTTTTTCATTGTTAGTGGAGAAAATCAGCGGAAAAATCGGAAAAAGGTCCCCTTTTTATCGGGCCATCTCAACCGGAAGCTTATATATGGCCAGAGTAAGTGTTCCAAACTATATATTAATTGAATGTTTTACTTGTAAATGCGCCACGGAGTTGTCGACAGCAGACTCTCTCAGCTTTTTCTTCTCTTCCTCAAGCTCTTGGATTCGAGACCGTAAATCCGACATAACAACGGCATTCTCAGCCTCTTGTAACCTTACTTCCACCAGCTCGTTCTGAAGACATTGGATCAGCTCCTCTTTTTGCTTGAGTAGCTCCGATTTCAATGAGATTTCATCCATTGAGGTTTGCTTCGTTGAGTTCTATCCAATAAAATATAAAAAAAGCACAACAGAAAATAAGATATTGGCTCACTCACAAACAACCGGGTTCCGCCCGCGCTGTACAGGTTTGCTTCGTTGAGTTCTATCCAATAAAATATAAAAAAAGCACAACAGAAAATAAGATATTGGCTCACTCACAAACAACCGGGTTCCGCCCGAGCTGTACTTTTCTTTATTTGCATCTCAAATTCCCCATGCCCCCATTTACGTCATTTGTTTACCCGATACAGCTTTGGCTATTTTTATTGCAAATTTTTTTGTAAGAAAATACTACCCCGTACCGTTTCATCCAGCACCAAAAGTAAATGTTGGTACTGCTGTGTAACGTTCTCTAAGTGCTTCATAGCTTCCAGGTAATGTTGTCTCACAGCGGCAAGCTCCCGTTTCAAGGCGAACGTAGTCTCAACCTCTTCCGCTCTTCCGACCTGACCCTGAATCAATTTATTTGCTAATTCTGACGACTCCGACTCGAGAACTTCGATCCTCTGTTTTAGCAGCTTGTTCTCTGTTCTCAGCCTCTGTAAATAAATTGTTTCAAAAGTAAAAGTAAATTTATAAATAATTCATTTTCCATTCCACGACTAAATACTTTTTTTCCAGTAGTTACTTCTAGGAAATGGGAAACTATCATTTCAAAAAAGTTAAAATGGTTTTGCATTTTCATTTCAGCATTCGTATAATTTTTTTTATTTATTTACATCCAATTCTCGAGCTCTAGCATCGGATTACATTCCGAACGTAATTACTTTTTTAGATGCATGAAAGCTCTTGAAAAGCCGTTTCATTTCGCAACTTAGTCCCCATCTCCCTCAAAAGTAATAGTCTAGCTGCATGCAATAATGAACAAAACTTACTCTGAGCTCAACCATTTCCTCCTGCTCCTTTGTTTTCATTGCTGCATAGTCCTTTTCCAGTTTCTTCATCTTTTTTGCATTATACTTAACGTTGAAAGCCGCTGAGAACAAGTTTTCCGGGTCTGCTTCGATCTGAGGTGGTAACTCTTTTTGCAAATGCTGGAAAAAGAAGAAAAACACGCCAGGATTCAGGAACATTCAACTTCATGAAAAACGAATCCCCATTATTATCATCATCACTACTACTACCATGATCCTGATAAAAATGGGACGGAGGCGGAGGTGGTTTGGAAAGGAAAACTTTGCCCATTTTTTTCCTATCCACTACTACTGCTCTCTCCCACTAGAAGATCATTACAACTTTCCCCTTAACTTTGCTCTCTTTCGTGTCTGGGAAATGTAGCAGTGGAAAGAAAAATGTAATATTTAAGTCATTAAGCTTTTTCATTATTTCCCCGTGTACAACCCTAACCACCTACACCATTATTAAAGTGAAGTGGATTCGGGGCAGCTGGGGATTACAGTTAGAAAAAGGAGCTAACGACTTAATATATTCATTCCGGTCTCAAAGATGAAAGCTATGGGGCTGGAAAAAGGATATCTTAAAATGGGAGAACCGGGAGCCACTTTCACTCACTCTTCTTCCCATCTTACATTCCTTTTGTTTACGGTTTATCATGATCGTAGCGGTGATGCGATGCCATGCCACCGCCACTACCACCACCACCACGACTCCCCTGAATGGAATGATGTTCAGTGAGTCAGATAAAAAGTGAAAATGTTCAGGAGAAAAGGAAGGAGAAAAGGTGAGAGAAAGGAAACGGGAAAACGATCTTAATAATGCATTAACGACTTTTTCCAGAATTTCCAGTGGGAGAGGAAAAGCAGGTAAAAAAATAAGGAGGGAGAAGAAGAGTACGTAAAAAAGGAAAAAAGTAGATTACTCTACCGCTACCCGGCTAAAAATTATGTGGATGCTCATGAGAGTTTTTGATATGTGGGGAAAAAAGTGGAAAAAAACTGGCAAGAGCTATAGCCATTCTTTACATACCTTGAGCATTCCTTCCATGTCTAGGGAGAGGAGCTCTTGTTTCGCCATAGAGAGAATGGCCAGAGCGATACGAAACACGACTTCAATCCCATCCATTAGAAATGCGTCCATGATTCTGGATGCGACAGCAAGTGGAAGACTCGTTGTGAAAATTGTGAGGAACCAAGAGGAGGCATACATCGACGTGTGGAATCCTTGAGATGTGAAGTGTACGTGGAGATCAGGATATTGCTCCTGAAAAAAATAAATTCCACAAGAAGAAGAAAACATATATATTTTTTTGTAAAAATAATTCATATATGAAATGAGTATAGTCAGTTATATATATTTTTAAAGGGAAGTGGAAATAGGAACGGAAACGAGGAGAAAAAAAATTCGGAGAGGAAATTAAGGGAAAAAAATATTCTCCACACTCCACATATTCCAAGAAAAAAAACTTTGGTGGTATTACTCCTATATTAAAAATATCATTATTGTCATCGCACTCTCATAATCATTCCCGTCGCCATTTCCACTTTCTCCAGCAGCGGAGGAAAAAAAGTACCCAGCACGGGAATGAGTATGGTAAAGTGGATAATATTTTTTTTCTGGGAGAACCATGCAAAAGCGGTGGAGTGCAGAAAATTTTTTTATATATTTTAAAAAAACTTTGGTGGTATTACTCTTATATTAAAAATATCATTATTGTCATCGCACTCTCATAATCATTCCCGTCGCCATTTCCACTTTCTCCAGCAGCGGAGCAAAAAAAAGTACCCAGCACGGGAATGAGTATGGTAAAGTGGATAATATTTTTTTTCTGGAAAGACCATGTAAAAGCGGTGGAGTGGAGAAAATTTTGTTATATATTTTTTTCGGGACATTTAACACACCTGAACACACATTTCCAGTTGGTACATGCAAAGCCCAAGTTCTGCCATTGACGGCTTAAACATTTCTCTCAGTCGGTAGCCCTGTTTGGAAGAAAAACAAAAAAAATAAACTTAGCAATTTCACAGCTCCAGCTCCGGCATCATTTCGAGCAAGCGTCATGTCACCACAAAAGTTTTTTAGGTCGGATTAGCGGACTAGAAAAAAAAGTTTTTTCGGGGAAAACGGAATAAAAACCAGAGCAGATTGCATTCTCATTTATAGATCATCTCGTGTGTGCCATATAAGCCATATGTTTGGGTATGGTAATGTGGCTGTAATAATGAGCACAAAAAGGTTTTTTTGCACATTGTCGAAAAAAATTACAGAAAAACTTTTCCGATAATCGGAAGAAAAACACCAGAAAAATCCAAAAAGTCCAAAATTTAGTCCATTCCGGCCTACATTTTGGCATTGATTCAGCATCGCGTAAAATCGCAAATCGCATTCTAATAGTTTTTTCGGGGAAAACGGAATAAAAACCAGAGCAGATTGCATTCTCATTTATAGATCATCTCGTGTGTGCCATATAAGCCATATGTTCGGGTATGGTAATGTGGCTGTAATAATGAGCACAAAAAAGTTTTTTTTGCACATTGTCGAAAAAAATTACGGAAAAACTTTGCCGATAATCGGAAGAAAAACACCAGGAAAATCCAAAAAGTCCAAAATTTAGTCCATTCCGGCCTACATTTTGGCATTGATTCAGCATCGCGTAAAATCGCAAATCGCATTCTAAAAAGAAACTTTTTTTGTGACACGTCGGCTGTCGGTTGTCTGCACAATTTTTTTTCTTTGCAACTTTCTCCTCCGTTTTTATATATTTTCTGACTTACTTGCATCAATTTGACAAGAACGGCAAATGCCTCCTCCTCTGCAATTCCAAAAAAAGAATAAATCTCTAAAGAAATTTCCTCAACAGCGGCAACTTCAACTTTCCCATTTAATTTTCGATCATTTTCCCATTATCCTCTGACATATCGCCACCATTCAATTGCAAAAACTGTCGCCATATTTCTTTTAAAGTCGCAAAATGATTCAGCATCATTTGCAGGAAAAATCACATAATTTTATCCCATGCATCATTCTCTCCAACAATACAATGCATGTTATTATAAATTGACACAATAAATTTCATAATCCGCTCCACTTACCTTTTCGCAGGCCGACGTCGCTTTAATATAGTCAGCATACTTGGCCTTGTCGGGAGAGTCATGAGCTCCGCACAAAAGTTGCCATACGATCCCACGGAAATGATGCGGAATGCCACGTTTCACTAAGTCCTACAACAAAAAAATAATATTTTTTATATAGCGCCATGTCATGTCACTCCAACTACGTAATAATATTATTTTTTCACAATAAATTATCATTACAGCATCAACATCAACAAACCAAGTTTATTCTCAACATGATACAAAATATAAAGAGCCTCTCCATTTTTTGTCATGTCCCCTCTCCAGTCAAAAGCTGTATCTCATCTCCATACAAAAATATTGTGTTTTTTTTACGCTCGCCTCGTTTCACATCAAAGCTTATGCGATTTTCATTTCAGCGGAGAAAATACATTTATACGGACACCGCTTTCCACTCTCACATCTGCATACCAGAAGCAAAAGCAGTCTACAGCAAAAACTAATATTTTTCTTTTTTCCTCTTCTCCATATTTTATTACCAGCTTTTACAATGCAATGAATGTTCATAGCATCATGAAAGTAATGTATGGGCACATTCATTACAAAGGTAAAATACACACTTTTACTTCCTCTACATATCGGATGAATTAGACCATAAAGAAATTCCTTCACGGAAAAAAATTCTTTTCTCGGCTGACTTAAACTTTTTCCCCTAAAGCTATAGCTTATGCTAGGGCTTGGGGTAGGAACAAGACTTTTCCATATATTTTTTGTGTACATAGTGCCTACTCTAGCTCGATGGTGGTGGTATGCCATAACCGTAAATGACATTCTTTTTTTTCTTATCTAGGTTACAATATTTATTTAATAGATGCTAGTCACTACACTGACGCAAAAAAATTTTTTTGTGCTTTCCATCCTGGAATATTTTCTTTTTGCCGTTTCTCAAGCTATGGTTGTTAGATCTAAGAGAAAGAAAAGACTATCCTTGTCTGGGCATGTTCATTTATCTTTCTAGTTTCACGCTTGGAAATTTGTGGTGCGACTCATACCGCTTCAGTAAGATTCTGCTTCCCATCTAAAAAAATTTCAGTCATGTTTCCACCATTTTTTATATATTATTCAGCAATCCATCTTTTTCTACCTTTATTATTAGGGATATAAATTTAAAACCAGTATATTTTCTCCAAAAAAAAATTTCAGTCATGTTTCCACCATTTTTTATATATTATTCAGCAATCCATCTTTTTCTACCTTTATTATTAGGGATATAAATTTAAAACCAGTATATTTTCTCGAGGAGCTATTATGGTAAAAATACGGCATAAATTTTATCACCCATTATTGAAAAATGTATAATATGGAATGCTTCTAGCCTTTCTCTTCATTTTCTTCCCTTTCCTTCTAACATCTAAGAAACGATATGGATTTATTTTCTCTACTTTCCCCGTTTTCTTATAGGCATGCATAGCATAAAAAGTGGTCTGGGTTCTTTAGTACTCGAAAGCAAATCTCCAACGCTGAAAACAATCATGGCAGTTATCCTAACCAGAAGTGGAGTAATGATGGTAATGAATGGTGATAATAATACACCACCATCCTCTGCCACATTTTCTCTCTCATTTCCACAAAATCTTTTTCTCATTTCTTGTCCCAGAAAACTTTCCTTATTGAAGAAGGAAGTCTCAGTCTTGCTCCTTTTGGTTGAGACTGAAACTAAAGTGGCAACGAATGAACGAACAAAAAGTTGCTTTTCCTGCAGCTACGGCTCATCAATATAATTATATACAAATAGGTACATATACACAAACGTGTGCTATTTCTATAACTGGTTTTAAGTGAAAGTCGGTCGGGTAAGCAAAAAAAATATTATGCCTTTCAACTTTCTGCACTTTCTCGGTTTCTCGTAAAAACTTTTTTTTGAAGCAAAGTACGAGTTTAGCCTTGTAGCAGAGTAGAACCAGTACGAACCAGTACGTAATAATGATGATTGCGGCAAAAGATAAAATGATGCCAATATATTGCACTAAACCTCCTTCCTATTCTATTTTTTTCGACGGGACAGGAAGGGAAAGCCAGTGGAGTGAAAGAGCCACTTTTTCCTCCACAGTCTGAGCATTTTTAGGTTTGGAAATGTAAAAAAGATAAAAAGATGGGTCAGGACTGAGGCTTTGCGTGGAATTCCTCTCTTGATCATCATGATTTTATCATTATTATTACCCACTAGCAATGTACCACCCTCCAGAAAAAAACTTCTTTTTTTTACCGTTATCGTTGTCGCATTTAAATTCTATTGCTAACGGTTTCCCACACGTTGAAAAAAATATATTCCGCAGTGGAATGCTAAACCGAGCATAAAAGCTGCCACAGGGAAAATACTAGACCAAGTTGCGGTAGAGTCTGCTTTGGTTTTAATAAAAGCATAAAAGGAAAAATATTTCCCTCCCTACAGGGGATAGTGGGGATCAACTGTGTCCAAGTTACTTAATGAGATCGAATTTTTTTTATGCTGCCCATTTTAATGAACATTTATTTCGTAAAGCCACTCCACCACTAGATAAGTGTAATTGGCTGAGAAACTTAAAGAAAAAGTAGCTGGAGTGCAATTGGCGAAGAAGAAAAAAATCCAGATAAAGTGTTGGGAGGAAAGTAGGGGACTTTCACTTTGGCACAATTTGACATGAAAAGCTTTTTTTTCTGGATGCACACCAAGAAAAAGCCAGCTGCGCACTATCCTTCCTTCAATCCAGATAAAGTGTTGGGAGGAAAGTAGGGGACTTTCACTTTGGCACAATTTGACATGAAAAGCTTTTTTTTCTGGATGCACACCAAGAAAAAGCCAGCTGCGCACTATCCTCCCTTCACTTCTCCAGAACAACTCCATATTTCACATTGAAAGCTAAAAAACGCCAGTTAGAGCTCTGCTTCCAAAAAGACGTTCAATTTTATGTTGCCCTGTATCAGTCTTGTTCAGCCTTGCCCAATTTTCCAATAAAAAAGCTTTATACGAGCCCCTCAACATTTTCTCTTGTAAAAGACTTAGACTTACCCTCACGAATTGATTCTTTTTCTTCCAGTAGGTCTCCCATTCATTGACTATACGGCCCCAGGTGATCCATAAATCTTCTTCCGTTTCCTGCTCCGACCCTTTATCCGAGCTTTGTCCTAATGAGAGCTCTGAAGTGTCAGAACTTTTCCTCGAGTGTGTGCTGTTGTTAGCAGTGCCCGGCAGTGAGTTACACGACTTCGAGTCTGACTCAATTAACCTAATGAAAAGAAATAAAAAAATAGACACATGTTACAAAGTTACACAGCCCATGTTACACATAAATACCTCTAAAACATCCATCCTCAAACTAAAATAGCCCATCTCATATACTCACTCACAGCTTCCTAGCTTTATAGCTTTCACGGAGGCTCACATCTTCTCAAAATCAAACCGAAATACATATAAATAAAACACACCCGCTCAAATTCCCTCCATACTCCATTTTCCCCCTCCACATAAAAAAAGTATTTTAGCTGGTGTGTATACACGAAATAGAATAAATGTATGTAAAGAAGGTTAGCAAAACATCTCACACACACACGCTTCCCTAATATTTCACTTGAGACAAGATTTTTTTAATATTCCTTTTCTCCTGCCATTTCATCCATCTGGCAAGCGCCGACCTAAATAAAAAAATGAAGTAATGAAAATGAAATGGCTCCTCTGGAATCTCTAAACTGGCTTCAAATCTTCAATGATTTTTTTTCATCTTCAGAAGCTAAAGCTCTCTCTTTCAGAAGGAGAAGGAGGAAGGGAGGAAAGAAAAAATAGCAGAATTTTTTTAGGACTTTATCCTTCTCTCATCATCACAATGCGATAATAATATGGGATCACACACGAAAAAAGTTTCATTTTTCTGTGGCCCTATCACTTTTACACACTCCGCGTTATAAGCCATGTAAAAATATATAAGCACTTTGCTAATATACCTATACATCCTTCTCCATCTTGAAAAATAATAATAAAAAAGGTTGTTAAATTCCCCTGAGACAAGTGAAATTCAGTTTGCCAAAAAAGTTTTTTAGAAGAGCTGAGAGCTTTACTCTACCTCTCATCTCATATGTCCTACACTCTCGCACGTAACGAGATACAACAGTCGTGATCGTGATCGTCATCATCATCATCGTCATCGCCGCAATGTCATTGATGTGGAACAACCACTGCGATATAGTAAGTGAACTGAGTGGGATATATATGGGTTGGGATACAAGAGCAAGAAGACGCTATAAAAAAGTCTTATTACAATTGTTTGACAGTAACGGCCCCATCAAGGATTTTTACTGTATAACATTGGCTCAATCAGAAAATAAAAATATATATTTTGTATTCTTTATTCCTATTGTAAGATCCTGATGTATTCTTATTCGAGGAATTGAAAAAAAATTTTGTGTGAAAAGAAAACGTTCATGTCTCCTTTGTCATAATTACGAGCAGTAAACTGCTAGTCACCACGTCACCACTCATTCTCAATCAGAGCTCGCATCATCACTGCTTACATTTTTGTGAGGTCCCCTCCAAAAAATATTTTTTTCTCGAGAAGGAAAAGTGCCTTGGAAAATTAAGCGACAAAAACTCAATTATGATTTCAGACTACACCACATACATTCCTTCTCTTGAACTAACTTCATTATGAGAAAAAATTAAATTTGAGCTGCGACTTGCCCATTTTGCTTGCAGTTGCAAGAGAAAAAATTCTCTTTTTTCAGGGAATTGTGTACATTTTTGCTAAACCAATAATGTTCACAGTCACAATCAATGAGACTTTAAGGTTGGGAAAGGTGAGCTCAAAAAGGAGAAAATTGCCATCGTTATTAGCGGCATTACAGCCACGGACTATAAATTTTACGGGGTGTCAGCCGCAAACGAGGGCACATAAAAAACTGCCATCTGTAGCGAAAATGGTATTGGAAATGTGATATAAATGGTGTAACACCAGTCACCAAAGAGAATAGGGTTCAGCTTTCGTCATATGAGTTAGACCTATAATTATCATTAGCGATATTAGGTATGATCACTGCAATCAATATCGCGGTGATCTATGAAGGATTTTCTTATAGGTCACCAGTCACCGCCACAGAACAATTTCTGAAGTGATAATAGATCTTCCCTTAGAAAATGAAGCTTGTTGTCTATTGTAGGAGCAGGGAACAAAAAAGATTGAAATATATTGCCTTTATGAATAAATTACTGCGAATTCTGAATTAGCTGATAGTCCTGTCATTCGATTACAATAGGGACTGGGAAAATAAACTTTTCCTTGCTCGCTCACTCCCCGGCAAACTTTTTTGTTTGCAAAAGCTTTTCAGAGAGAATTTTACAAACTTTCTCAGCAATTGAGTGCGCCGGAGCTCAGGAAAAAAAGAGAAGTTAGTTAAGTTTCCAAACAAAAAATGACAAAGTTTTTGCTGTGAGGGTAAAACCAAACCACAGTTTTTTTTCCTTTTAGTTTCATTTGGGGAAGCGTTGTCGCTACAAGTCCAATTACGTCAACAGATCTGAATCTAGCTGAAATTGTAATTGAAGTGAAAGCACGAAAGCAGTCCCGAGTTTTTCCTATCTGGCTAAGAACACGAACAACGAACGAGTGAATGTCTCCTTTTTTATCTACTTTTACAATAAATCCCAGAAAAAAAACTCAGACGGAGAGTTTTAATACTCAGGAAAATTCCTGGGGTCGGGAAAGTCGGGCCTTGGCTCTACTGTCGCCTTCGAGATGACAGTGAAAGGAAATATCCTTTTCTATTTAGACTCCTTTCATCTATTATTATTGTAATTTGGAGAAAAACTTTTTCAAAAGGA
>JAHZND010002244.1:0-22305 GCA_027744115.1 Acrocyrtus sp. NNG-2020
ACCTCAACCCTTTTTTTTAGACTTTTCTAAAAATACTCGAAAACGAAAAGTAATTTAAATATTGCGAGAAAATTGCTTTCTCCGAGGTACGTAGCAGTGAAAATGCAATCATATATGCCTCTGTGACATGGATAGCAAAAGTAATGAATCAAACAGATTTCTATCGCTCATCTATTACAGTCATCTTCAACTGTCAATCACTCAAGTTAGTTGCTTAGCTAGCACGGAGAAGAGGTACGACGAGTTTCGTGGAGAAATCGTGTAACGGGTTAAAGGGTGTTCTATGAATGGAAATTGAGTTACATTTTTTGTACTTGGAAATTTAAATACCAAATAGGCTTTACAGATTACAGATAGATAGCTGGTGAGTGCACCCAAAAGGCAAAGTTCCGTACAGGCACAGGTTTCATGAAGCACAAGATACAGATATTCGCCATCTACTGTCTTTTAAAGCAATCAGCAAGAGAGCAAAGAGATTAAAAAGCTTTTTATGGAGAAACAACGCCAAGTTTATTTGGCTTCTTAGCAGCTTAAACTCTTCCACCGCCAGATGACAGATCAATCTTCATATTCGTTGCAGTTTCTCAATCGTCTTTTTGAGCCAGAGAAATCGGGCTGGAATGTTAGTGTTACTTTGTTGCTCAATCCTCACTCTTAACCAACCCAGCCATGGGTGGAGGATGCTTTCTTCTACCAAGCGCCTTTCCAAAGGGAATGTTGGAAATTTGGAATATGTCCGTTTCTCACGTCTAATTCCCCATATCATCTCCACAACAGCTAAAGCTGTTTCATTTTGGAATGTGAATGTACTCTGTTCTCAGTTTCACTATCACCCCTGTGGGCTTGTCTGTCTTTGCAACTTTATATGCAATTGAAACTTTCTGTCTTGTTCATTCCCTCGTTTTCTTTTCGTTTGTTTTCCTTCTGGTGAACTTGCAGCAGCAAGCTTTGCGAAGGAGTGTGAACAATTGCGTGATTTAATTAAATAGAATTTTACATCGAATTATTTTGTACTTGACCAGTTCCTTTTTTAAAAAAATGCCATACACTCCTCTCTGCTTAAAAATAGTGTTCTGCCAAACAAAAATCGTTACCAAAGAACTCAAAGCAATCATTTAATTCTTTCCAAGAAAGGGGATATCATTGGCAATCGCATAGGTAGATTGTAATTTTTGCAAGCACTTATGAGGGTTGCTTTCACGGACTCCCGGCCTATTGTAAAATTTTAAAATGCTCAAACTCAAACCACCAAAGTACGTACCAAACACATACCCCTTATTCGTGTTTAGGGCATTTCGGATTCGGAGATCATTGCACCGGCATCGACCCTTTAAGTTTAAAACCCTTCTTACTCCCAGATAGATACAAGTAATATAGCATATATGAACTACAAGAGTCGTCGTAGAGCTGCTGGAATCCATTATCCATTCCCTCTCTACTTCTCCAGAAAATGCATCCGTCTGGACTAATGGACTGCGTGTATATTTCTACAGCGTCTGAATCTAGCCTGCTCCGACTGATATCTATGTCTGGTTCTGTGACTATGCTGCACAAAACAATTCCCCGAACAGTGTTGGCGACCAAATTCTGAGCATGAGTAGGTAGGTACAGAAGATATAGGTGTGGTATATCTAGGTATGAGTTGTTCATCTCTGCCACATATCGTCTAGAACAACAAAGCTGACTTGAGAACAGTTATGGATATGGATACATACAAAGTTCTTAGCTTTAAATCCATCGAATAAATGCCATTAGAGGTGAGTCAATTGCATGCGATATAGCGCCACCGGAACCGGCGCATTAAAATTTTTTAAAAACCATTGAGAGATTTTGCAAAGAAAAGAAATAGTCGTTAATTAATGTCCTTGAGTAATGGTGCCTGTCCATTTTCTGCAAATGAGTAGACCTTTTTAGCAGCGCAGCATACTATGCACAAAAATTGCTAAAAATGAAAACGATAATTGCTGAATTCTGCGGTTAATTTCGGATGAAAACGATTATATATTTTTTCTAAACCGATATTTTTCTGAATACTCCAAAAATAGTCTTACTCGTGGTGACCCGTATCGGTATTGTACTAATTCTTTCAAACAAAAACGTAAGAAAATCCAGAAAGCTGTCTTCCTCATACATAAGTCTCACCTCTACAACTAGATCAATTGTGCAGGACGCGTGCGTTTGCTTTGTATGCACCACCACCACGTATGCACAAGAACTACGTTAATTTTCAATCCTGGAAAAGTATGTGACAGGGAACTGGGAACGCAGCAGAGCTATTCACGTATATATTTGTGAACTTATAGCGTTTATAACGTATTGCATTATGAACGAATCTTTACTTCATCATGCTGGTGTGGTGGGGCTGGGAGATGGCGTAGGATCGTGATCGGCTCGGCTAAAATACTTTTTTCAATACGCTGCTGCTAGACTGAATTTTTTAAAAAATTCTCACCACCTAAATTCGTGCTTTCCACTTACATAGGAACAACGAGCATAGATAGCACTCCAATAATCCAACCTACTGCAATAATTCGATTCAGACTAGGATCGGGATCAGAGACGAAAAGAGCATTAAAAGGAAGTCATGCTCATAGCACTCGTCATTTCCGCTTCCAATATCCTACCTCTGAATGGAAATGGATTGTCAATCTATTATTGTGATTATTTCCCCAGCCCAATCAATTAGGGCCTCTTTCAGTCTCAATCGTACATAAATGCAGCGTTCAGCCGAATTCTAATGCATTAGAGCACTTTCCGTTAGCAGGTCCCTTCATTTTTAACTGATGCACGCTTTATAGCACGAACCTGAAATGCATGAAGCTGAGGTGTCATTTGTTTTAGCGTCAACAAACCAAGAAACATTGCATTTAAAAGCAAAATTAAAAAAGTCGACCCGAAACCCGAGTTCACTCTTTTACGTCATTGCCCATGACATGACACAACTGACAGCCCGGTACTATAGATGGAGCAGACAAGTCGAGGAAGCAAACATTGCAATTAAAAGCAAAATTAAAAAAGTCGACCCGAAACCCGAGTTCACTCTTTTACGTCATTGCCCATGACATGACACAACTGACAGCCCGGTACTATAGATGGAGCAGACAAGTCGAGGAAAGCTCCACAGCGCGGCACAGCTAATCTCCATACAGAAGAATTTAACTCGGCTGGAGCGCTCCTAGCTCAATTCTCCAGTGCTGGAGTGCCTTAGCCGGTGCATACGAATATATAAACTTTGGCGGCTGCAGTTTTACTGGTCCCCGGCTGGAGAACCCCATGCCAAGTTTGTCGCACTGTCATGTAAAGAAGAAAACGGAATAGCTAAAAAAACCAGCATAAAAAGCCACAGCAGTCAGTTTTCTCTCGGCACACTCAATAGCGAACGCAGTGCTCGTTCCTTTCCTGCTACATTTTTAGTAACCAACCCCTACTCTCTCTCTCTAGCCCTACTTCCAATATACAAGCAAAGCAAAGCATTATGTAAGAGGGTAACAAAAAATATTATGAACCCAACGAACGTAGATTACCACCGTGCAGAGAGGCAGTGCACTCCGTGTGCGTGCACCATCATCATATAAAACTATTGTAAGAATAGCACCATCATATGAAAAAGCTACAGATAATTGACAGCTTCGCGTTCAATTTATTTTTGTATGGAATTATGAAAGCAGATTTTCTTGTTTTGCTGGACAATTTCTCGTAATTTTTGGGCAGCAAGAGCTGGATTCTGAAGAATAGTCAGTTAATTTCAATTAAATTCAAGAAAATGAATGCAATATGGAAGAGAATAGCACAGCACAGCACTCGGCTTTTTTTGGAATTTAGAAAGCAAATCAGTAGTTTCCTTTCACGCAGCTAGCTACCCCTCCTATTATACCTCTTTGCTTTCCTTAGCACAAAACCAAACCACAACCCCGTCGTATGAGCAAGTATGTTCTGCTTCTGCACAGCATCACAAAACACAACGCCACTTGGTTTTTTTTGGACAGACACACGTAACAGGAGCATAACCAGGAGCGGCAGGGAGGAAGCGAGCAGCAGCAGCAGGAACAAGCGATTTTTGTAAAGGCAAGCCAAAAAAAAGCCGAGGAAAAGCGGTCAGAAGCCAGCAAAAGGAGTGGAGCAACGGCGTAAAAACTACAGCGGAGATTGCAAAAGAGAGAGGGAAAAAGGGAGAATTCTTTAGCCGAGTGGGATACAGATAGAGAGAGTACGGGAGCAAGTGTTCTGTGTTGTGGGGAAGTAGGAAAAGGGAAGGGGAAGCGGAGGAGGAAGGTACACGACACAGCAACGAAATTGAAGAAAAGTGCACACACTACACACAACATAAGAAGAGGCAGGGCAGGCAAGAGAAGAGGGAGACGCACACAATTCTAGCAGCTCCCTATCTGATCCGATCTTGAGTGCATGGCCGAGAGGAGCAGTAGTAGTGGTGCTTTTTTAGAGCTCCTTTTTCGTGGACGTTGACTGTTGTTGTTTGAGAGAGAAGAGCTTCCTTCCAGTCCTGTTGTAGTCCTTTTCTGTGCGTGTAAAATTTTTGTTTTTGGGCACGTTTAGCAAAAAGTTGGAGTGCTGTACAGGGAGTGCTGCTTGAGTAAAAAAAAAAGACTGCGCTGTGTGGAGTGGAGCCAGAGCTAGAGAGAGGGACTGCAGCTTGGCTATATAGCATAGCACACAGCAACAGCGAGAGAAGAGAATCAGGAGCAGCAGCAGCCAGAAAAAATTAGTGCACGGAGGAAAGCGGCCAGTAATTGTCATTATATTTTTTTAGGGACGGACGTGCATAAATTTTCGGTTCAGGAAATTGATAGTTTTTCTGTGAAAACGCCAAACAAAAAAGGAAAAAGGATTGAATAGGTGAGAAAAAAAAGTTTTTTTATAAATAGTTATTTTGTAGTAGCGTTATTTTTTTGGGGGAAATTCCGAATTTATAAATGGGACTGGGAGTGTGCTGTAGAAAAATAGTGAAGAAGAGAGTAGAGGAGGGCAGAGACAAGACAGGGCGCAGAGAGGGTGTGAGAGTTTGAGTGCGGTTTCGTATATATATTTTTTATCGTCTACTACTTTGCGCTTGGTGGCAGCCGAGAGTTTTGTTTTCGCTGAGCTGTTTGCTGTGCTTACGTAAGAAATTATTTGGGCTGTCAAAAAAGCGGTCTGTCTCTGCGACCAGCGATTGTGCTGACAGCGGAGGAAGGATAGTGAAGATAAGGTAGAAACGAAGGAGGAAAAGGAAAAAGACAATTCTTTGGGTTTCAAAAAAAGGGCACGGTTTTTTTGGTTTTCGCTGGAAAAAATACTAGGAAGTAGGAAGAGAGTAATTTTCCAGATTTTGTTAAATAATTTGTCGTTGCGTATTTAGAGAAAGTGCCAAAAAAAGGAGCAGCGCTGATTATTTTATTGTGTAGTGTAAGAAGTAATTTGTATCAAGAGTTTAACGGTTCGATTCTATATAACTGCACTCTCAGGAAAGACGAAACGGCTGGTGAAGAAGAAAAGTGTCAGGATGTCTGCTGAAGTGGAAAATAAGGTAGTGGAGGAGACGATTAAGACGGAGGAGACTCCCAAAAAGATTGATGACAGTCCAGTGAAGGAACCTCCAGCAAAGGATGTAGATGATTCCAAGGGTGGCGAGGAAAAGAAGGAGGAGTCAACAACGGTAGAAAAGAAGGAGGCCGCCCCTCCACCTCCAAGGGTTCACAAACCGGATTTCCAGAAGGATGTGGTGTACTTGTACCAGTTTTGCCGTACTCCAGTGCTGCCGTCGTTGAGTCCGTACTGCCTCAAAGTGGAGACTTGGTTGCGACTCACTGGCGTTCAATACGAGGTACTTCATTAATTTGATGGATATATATTTTGCTTGTGCAATTGTGGGGTCGAGGTAGACATGTAAGGGAATTGAAGCATTTTATTTATCCTTGCCCGAACGAAGGACTAAGGACTATTTTATTTAATTACTCAGTTTAAGTAGAAATTTGACGCTGGCTAAAAATCTTTTCTACATAATACCTACTTTACTTAGGTTTAATCATAATCATGAAGACGCCACGACATATTTAATTTATTGTAAAAAGCAATTTTCAACAGCAAAGTCAGGTAGTTGGAACAAATCAGTCGGCTTTTCTTTTTTGCGTGCATCAAATCAACACGTTTAATAAATTTGCACTTGACCCCATGCGATGCCTCACTACCACACCTCAGTCCAAATGCTTTACCGTAGCTTATTCCGAAAAAGTAAGAGTACTGAGACGGGTTGGAATATGTCATGGCCTACTTAAGTAGGGTAGTGGGCATATGAGTAAGAAGAAACAAGCATAGTTAAAAATCAGTGCTGGCCGTAACCACTAGGGTCGAAATCATGTTTTGATTCAACTTGTATTTGTCATTTATGTTTCACTGGTTAGTTTATAAAAAAGCCTTAAGTACAATTCCAGCTTATCATACGCAGATAAAAAAGCTAGTACAAGTGGTAGAAATCACACGTTTTATGTTTTATACGATGATTCAACAAAAACCACTTTCAAACGCAATTGTTTGCAAAGCTCTACATGTTTTTTATGCCCAGCTCAGGTTATTGATTTTTGTGACCAAACGGTGCTGCTTTAGTGCACCTACACACTATTTACAAGAGCTTGGTGGGAGAGCTAATTCAGGGAATTCCAGCAATTGAGCTCCCAGCATTATAAAACTGCATATGCGCAACCACGCTACGCTTTCATTGCAAGCAGCTATGTTGCCTATACAACAACGAAACGAGTAAAATGGAAAATTGCAAAAGTGGAAACAAATCTTTTGTTCCGCAAATAAACGACTGGGATTGGAAGTGGTTGCCTTAGTCACACTCAGCGTCTGGTTCTCGTCCTCTTGTATATAAATCTTGGCGCGCCCTAGCTACTTTTGCGACTTGAGCCGGACTAAAGATAGTCATTTCGTCATTATTTTTAGTAGTTACTCTGAAATCTAGTAGACGGACATGCCAAAAATTCAATTTATGTCAAGTGTGTCATGGTCAGCGCGTATAATGGCTGAGACGGTTTACAAAACCTACTATCGTATAGGATGTGCATGTAATGTAATTAAATGTTGAGGGTTAAGAGAAATGGGGACAGGGCAGAGGAAGGCCATAACTGCTAAAACGGGGGAGGGGTGGTAGTAGAAAAGTAGGGCTATGCGATGACTGATGACAATACCGGACTTGCGTGTGTCGGTCTGCGGAAAGGAGAAAAGTAGATCGCTTTTTCATTTTTCATGTGCATGCTTGTCGGAAGTCATGTCCAATTCTGGCGTTCCAGGCTTTTCACATATTTTATTAATTAAAATAACCTGAGATCTTGGAAATTAAATGAGATGAGCGAAATGTTCAAGTAAACTGTTAAAGTTGTTTTGCATATATGGGCGGCAATAATAGTAATCTGTCCTGGCTGCTTCTGTTTAACCATAAAGTTCTTTAAGAACCTGTTAGTAAAATTTTAAATTCACATTTTGGTGAGAAATTTACACTTAAATACAGTACCTAGTGGGACACTCGTTAATTTAGGAGCGGCTTTATTCTAATCCTACACTCATCGCTACAGTTTCTAGTCATAAAGACGCAGCCTGGTCTCGTCTTGGCCGCAGCAAAGGAAAGACCAACGGAATGCCTGAAAGAATATTTATGATTTTTTTAGCATTCCTTGAAGCAACTGGCAGAATGGCTGATATAAATTAAATTCTTTTTTGATGTAATTGTCAAAGTACAGTTAACTAATAAAGTGGTGAAGGCTTTACTCAGAATAGACGTCTACTTGAAATCTTTTAAAAAAAATTGTAACCAAAACTGACACACAATCAAACTTAATCTCTGTCTGAATGAAGCATAAACGTGAGGCATGGCACATGTCTTGTGAGAAATGATCTTTTCTTTTATTCGAGATGACATGGCTTGATTGTAGCTCACACACAGCGAGAGCTCGCTAATGAGTGCAAGAGTAATTTTATTCAATGTGCATTCCATAAGGCAGACTTGGAGATGATGTAAGCTACTCTCGTTGTGCAGAGGCTAGGACTATGCTCCTAATTCGAATTCGACTCGTTTCTTATCTTGGAAAGTTTGTTTCCTTCTGTCCTCTCAGCCTGGCGCATGTTTAATGTTTACACTTGTCGTGACTAATGTTTATTTTAACAGCCTCTCTCTGTAAAGTCTGAACGAGGGGCTAAATTGAATAGAATGGCGCCGTTAACTTTGAAATAATGTGATTGAGCAAATCTAGTTATTATAGGCAGTTAACTGAGCAGCAGCACCACATTGGGAAAAAATGAGAGCAGAAAAGAGCTACATATATAGTCAAGTCAGTCTGATATCCAGTAGTCAGTATAACTTGAGGGGAGGGCTACTAGCGTTGGGTTGAATGAAGAAATGCGTCCACTTGAGAGATGCTCACTTTTTGTTGACATGAGTAGAGAGGAGAAGTAAAAGAAAGATATAGAGTATAATAAAAATGTCTTTAAGAATTAATAGTACTCGAGCTTTTCTTTAAGCAAAAACGCTGATAAAAAATGCGTCGTGCATATGATTGGTATATGAGCAATAGCAGTAGCAGTGGAGTAACTGATGTTATATATGGGCAAATGTGTAATGTAGGTAATCAGGATGTTCCTGGGGCCGTGTTGTGTGAGGCATGTAAATAATGTATTATTTTTTCTGTTCCCACTAAAAATAGAATGTCGATCACAAGTTGAAGTTCAGGTCGACCAAAGGTCAACTTCCATTTGTGGAACTGAACGGAGAGGAGATTGGTGATTCAGCCGTCATCATAAACAAACTGAGCCAATACTTTGGAAATGATCCGGATGCTCAGCTAACAAAAGAGGAAAGAAATGTGTCTCACGCCCTCATATCAATGATTGAGAATCACCTCTGCTGGGTTTATGTTTACTGGAGATCAAAGTTTCCAGACGTCATGATTAAGGTACGTTTGTTTGCGTGGAGTTGATGTTTTTCATGATTTGCGTTTACAATTTTGTTCATGCGACTTTTCAGGGTTGTAAATTGAGCCTTCAGCACGCTCTTGGGTCACGAATTCCAAATCCGATCCTGAACGTAGTGTTTAAGCTAACCTACTCCAGAAAAGGGGCAAAGAAGGTTAAGGCCCATGGGTTGGGTATTCATTCCGCTGAGGAGGTGTTTGAGTTTGGAAAGCAGGACTTGAGAGTGTTGGAGGAGACGTTGGGAGACAAGCAATTCTTCTTTGGAGACAAGCCCAGTAATGTAAGTAATGCAGTGAGACGGTTGTAATATGATTGCAAGTTGCAATTCTTACATTAAAATTCGCTTTTGATGTTATAGCTGGACATTGTTGCTTTTGCGCATTTGAGTCAAATTGCCAACGTGGACAAATGCGTGGAGTATGACTTGCGGGATTGGATGCATGAAAACTGCCCCAACCTAATGGGTCTTTTGGAAAGGCTCCGAGAACGCTGTTATCCTGACTGGGAGAAAATCACCTCTACTCTCAAAATGAACACGCACCTTCCTGAGCCGGAACCAGAGCCGGAGAAGGAAGAGGAGAAGGAGACAAAAGAAAAGGAAGCTGTAAAGGAAAAGGAGCCAGAAAAGGAGAAGGAAGAAATCAAAGAGGAGGAGAAAAAAGAGGACACCAAGGAGGAGGAGAACAAGTAAAGGTCGTATCCATATGTGGACGCGAAGAAAAAAAAATTAATATTATTAATTATTCTTACGATATTTTAGCCAGTGTCATCTGATTTGCCACTTCACTAGTAATCTGTGTTGTTCTGTATTATGCCGCCTCTGTGCGATTACTACTACTATGCGCTGCACTGCATTTTGATTTGCCTTTGATTTCTATGAATTTTTCAGCAGCGTCGTATTATAATGTTCGGAATTCAGAATCTATTTGTACTATTGTATTGTATAAAGCAAAAGATGATTGTTGAAAGGAAAAGGAAAAATCAGCATGTCCAAGTGCACACAGACTATATATTGTTATTGTACGATTACCTAAATATATTTATGCTATTACTCTGATGTGTTTGCTCATGTAATTTAACTAGGCAAATGTAACTAGTATTTTAAATACTACTACTAATTATTGAATTGTTTTTAAATGCAGACTATGTACCGTTTTACAGAATAATGCTTAGGGCCCTTTGCTGCTATATGTATAATATACAGAGTAAGCGTTGTTTGTAAGGCAGTCACACACAAACATTGTATTTTAGACTTTTGGAGAATATTTACAAGACCCAGTTCTATTTTCAGATATTTTGTTACGATTGTTGTTGTTTTTTAATATATTTTTTAAAAAGTTTTTTTCCTGTTTTAACTGTTTTTTTACAAACTAGACCGCATGAGTTTTTCACAAAGTTTTTGTTTGCTTGTAGATGACTCGGTTTTTTTACGACAAAGTGATTATGATTAGTTTTTAATAATGGGAGGTCAAAACAGCACGTCTATGTTCCGTACAAAAAACATGCTGCTTCAAATTGGACCAACGATACAAAGCAAAATTCTCAAGAAATAACTTTCACTCCGATTTCCGATATTATAATTCTCATATGTGTATGCTTCGGGAGCGAGGAAATGTGTAGTTAGCATTAGCGGAATGAGAAAAACAAAGGAAAATTAAACTTAGTTAACTAGAGTGTGTAGCTTTTGCTAAGCTTTTGTACATTTTTATACTTTTTATCATTATAAAGATGAAATCTTGGATACGGATGATATAAATAAAACTCATACGAGGAAAAGTGTAGGATCCTCTTCTATTTTAACTAGATCGGTTAGGGAAACAAAATGCTACAAATTCTTTTGGCAATGTTTGACACATACGTATTCACGTATTTTTTAAGTAGCAACTACTATGCATTACCCATGGATTGAGGTTAGAAGAGTGAAAATATATTGTTGATATAAAATGATGTACAACGTTTACAGGACAGTTAGTTGCAAGCAGACAAGTGTTTTACTAGTAATTACCGTAATATTTACTACATGAGTAATGCTACATTTTTACTGTACGTGTGTACATTCATTTCATCAGCTATTGTATTGTGTGCAATGAAAAAAACAGTAGGCTTGTGAGATTCATGGAATTTCTTCTCTCGTGGTATATATGTGTGTGTAACTTACCCTCAGGCTTCCGGTTGCATGTTATGTAAAATATATATGTGTATTCCTCAAAACAGCTTACAAAAATTAGAAAGGGTTAAGCTTTAGACATGAGTGTAATCAATGCATTTATACTATGTAAAAAGAAATTTGTGAACGGAAGCAGCAAAGCAACTGACATATTAAAAACAGCTTTGAAAAATCTATTGTTGCGTGTGTATTCATTTTGCATCTCTAATCTCTACATGATCGGTTAGAAAGGCATGGGCAATGGCTCATCCTTTTGTCTCAATCAGTCCGACATGGCCGAAAGTCATGTGCGTTTGCTTTCACCGGATGTTGTATATCATACAAGTCCACAAAACTAGATGCGGGAGGAAGGTTCCATGGGAGCGAAACTTTTCAGGAAAAAATGTAATTTGCGAGTTATGATGATGCAGTGGGTGCCGAGAAGTGCGCTTCCGCCTGAGTGATGGATTAACTGGGGATATAAAGTGAAAGGATCCTTTTAGCAGCCATTCCGTAGATTAGGTAAATGAGCCAGTGTTTTTGCCTACGTTAGATGCAATGTATCCAGTAGCAGCCATATAAAATAAGGCACACGTGGAGAATTTGAACTTTCGTCTATAGAGTACAGTTTATTCATACAATAGTATGTAACTATTCCCAGAAAATCAATTAATTGTATATCATAACGATTCTTAGTTCAACTTCCGTGCTTAAATTAGTTCCTGCTTATATGGTTGCTGAATTTGATTTCATTATTTACTACCTGCAACACACTTTACAATGTCGCCACCTGACACACAGTTTAACCAACTTTTCCAGCATAGTACACTATAACTGAGAAGCATTTTATTTAACAGTAGCAATAAAAGTACATATATACGAGTAAAATAATAGCAAACATTACGTGAAAAAAATAATTACAAAGTTATAGCTTATAATACATTTTCCTCGAACGCAGCAAGCAGCTCTGACTGCAAATTCATGTCGATCTGGCCGGCTCTCTGTAAAAATATAGTAGAACAATGGTAATTGACGAAGAAATATGTAAATGTTACCAAAATACAAACGATGTGCTACCCACCGCCTCCCTCCGACGTCGCTCCTGTTCCCTCGCTCGCTGCTTCTCTCGCTCTGCCTTATCTAGCTCCTCGGGATTTTTAGCGGGTTCGATCCTGGGGGCAGCGGGAACCTCAGCCCTTACCGGACGTCTTGCCACTCCCTCATTTTCCGGCTGCTCAAACCGCATTAGCTTCTCCCGCTCCAGCTTTTGCCTCTCCTGCAACTTTTGCCTATCCAGCTTTTCCTTTGCCTGCCTCTTGAATTGCTGGAACGAGTCCAGGGTGGCGTTCCTACTAGACATTGGTGGCGGCATTCCGGCAGCGGGGTGTTGTGCAGCCAAGGATGTCCAAGCAGAGCTTGTGGTCCCCCCCTATAGTTGTTGTTATTCGTAATAGGTGAAAACCATCGACAATTGTTGCAGGCTACCAGTTTGATGTTATCTTACCACGTCCTTGAGACCTTCAATCGGTCCCCCAAAATGATCCGCACCACCGTCGGGAACAGTCCCTGGCGCAGTGGCTGAATTGCTATCCACACTAGGATAATTGGGNTCCCTGGCGCAGTGGCTGAATTGCTATCCACACTAGGATAATTGGGTCGGGACATTGAGTGGGGTAAGCCTTGTCCAACTGCTCCATTAACGGGAGGGGCTGGGGGAGCAGTGGCAACCGCAGGGGGAGCGGCAACGGGCGGAGGAGCAACCGCGGACCTATGGGCTCCTTTTTTTCCAGAGTCGCCTATAATACACGTTTGGGAAGTGTTAATATAGTCTTTTCATTCTTATACCTGCACTGCACACTGGGAACGCTCGTTGTTACCTGCTTCCGAATCAGAGGAGTCGGACGACGAGGATGACGATGACGAACTCGAAGAGTCAGAGTCTGAGGAGGACGAGGAGGAGGCCGAGAGCCGTTCTCCACCAGTTTCACCCTTAGAGCCCTCTCCTTTTTTTCCTTTTTTCGCGTTCCCTAGAGCCCCAGTTACGTCCTGCAGTCTCTTTTCTAGCTCTTGCTTCTTCTCCATTTGTTCATCTTTTTTGGTGGCGGCAGTTTTCTTTACTGTAAACGCGAGATTGCACATGATAGGTTATCTATTTGAAGCTTGTGAATCGGTAGCATATATATCAAAACGTAATGGCGTTCAATTCCGACCATCAATTTGCCATACTTACGAATCGTCTCCTCCGGTCACAACTTGGCCAACTGCATTGCTGGCGGTCTTGTTTTTCTTGGGTGGCGATACCGTCTTTTGCTTCTTTTGTGGCAGGGATGCAGTAGCGCTTGCTTTCTTTGAACCCTTTGACGGTTTCGGATTTGCAGGGAGGAGCGGAGGTGGCTCAACTGGATTGTTAAGTGGAACAATAGCAGTTTCTTTACTCTTCTTCTTCCTCTTCCCCTTTTTATTAACCCCCCTAGTCTTATCAGAGCTCTGCTCCATCAACAACCTCATCTGCTCCTGCATACTTCTCAGTTGTTCTTGAAGAACGCCTAGTTTCTTTGACCGCTCTTCTTCAGAGTCATCGGTTGCACCTCCTGCTTCTCCTTCCGAGTCACTGTTACCGGACCCATCTTCGGACTCTGAGCCAGATTTTGAATCTGGTGGGTCATCTGGAATCTTGGCGTATCTCATTTCAAAGACATCTTGTAACTTTCTTGCCATTGTGACAACATCATGATCTGGAGGATTATACTTGTAACAATTTGTGAATATCAGCCTGACGTCTGCAGCAAATTCAGCCCCACTTTTGTACATCCGACTATCCATTTTATGCTGCACATGAAATGATTTTATAATTTTATAGCACAACGACTACGATTTTGCTCAAGTAGAAAGTACTGCTATTCACTTGACTTACCTTAGCAGTTCCTAAATCCATGGGTTTCTTTATAATATCGTGGTAGTCGTGAAGACCCAAAAGCTCAGCATCAACAGGTTTGTAAAACGGCCATGCGTAAGTCTGTGAAAAATAACGCAAAACCATTAGTTTTTTGAAAGCTCCTTGTCAGTTACCCAAATGTTATTTTTAAATACCGAGTGCTTCTTTGAAAATAATTCTTTTAGAATTTCGTTGCAGGCCTTCAGTGAATCTTTCAGTTTCTCCTTTGGTTTATTAATGATAGGCTGTGGTGGTAGGAGGTCCAAATCCTTATTGGGCTTTTTAATTTGTCGTCCAGACTCACGTCGAGTCGAGATCTTACCAGCTTCTGAAGATACATGCCCAGAATCTATGTACGAATTTGCTGAGGGAGTCGTTGTGTCTGCTTTTCTTTTCACCCCCTTTTTCGTCTACAATAGGGATTGTAAACAGGATGTTGTTTTACAAGTTTTATAATTTTCAGGTTTTGCATACGTATTGTTTGCCTAAAAACTTTATTTATTACCTTGGCGGGTTGTGCAGGCGGCATTACTCCTCCTGACATAAGAGCTGAGCTGCTACCTGCGGCACCACAGTACAAAGCTGACGCCTGGTCCAACGCGTGTATTTGATTCTGCTGAGATACAAAAGGAGTTGGAATTGTTGGTATAATCTGAAAATAGAAACATTTTTACAGTATTAATTATTATTCTTGCTCCTATAAGATCTCAAAATAGCATAATGGAGTGGAGTAGTGTGGAGAAAGCCACGTACTTGTGGAGGTGGGACTGGTGCGGACACCATACTGTGGATACTGCTTTGCATTACAGACGGTTCAGGGGCGATTGCTGAAGATGTAGGAAGCTGCGGCTGTGCCACATGACCGTACCCTAACGACGGTGGGGGCACTCCCATACTAGACTGAGACGGGGGAACTGAATTGGTGGTCGTAGCTGCAGGAAGGGGAGACTGCGTTGACGTTACAGATGATATTCGCGTTTTCGGTCCTGTCTTTGGGGGGCCACCGGGACCTCGTTTCTTGTTTCCTCCCACTATCAGTTGTACAACTCATTATAAACAGAATTCCAATCCGCGCTACAAATTTAAGCATTTTATACGAACAAATTACCTTTTTTGGGTGGGGTTTCAAGTTCTGTTTCCTCTTTCGGCATATCAGCAACTTTTGTTAAAAAGATCTTTTCTAAAGTTTTTGCCATCAAGACTACGTCTTCGCCAGGTTTGTTGTAAACATAACAATTTGTAAACATAGTTTTAAAGTCATTTAAGCACTCTTTTGCGCTCCAATAGTAATTGTTCTCCAGACGCTTTTTAATCGAGCCCAAGTCCATTGGTCTTCTAATGATTTTGTGATAATCCTGAAAATTTAATAATGAGAGCCAAAAAGTTAATGGAGCTTAAAGGTACACGTATGTAGGTAATATGTTCCTGCTTCTATAGTACGCTGACTGATACGATTACACTGCGCGATTTTGCGTTAAAATATATAACAATCCCAGCTAGGAAATATATTTGGATTAGAATCTAGGATTACACTTCTTGATCAGTCTGTCCAGAAAAAAAATCCTTGAAGTTGAAGATTTAGATTCTATATTCAACACTTAATCTGATAAATCACCTACTTTACTTGATTTTAACTACGGTCTCATTGATTTTTGGCTTCGTAGTCAGTGGAATAGTTTGAAAACACATACACGAAATTTCATGTTCAATTTTAAACAAATCCAAGCAAACAGCTGACTCTGGTCAAATTTTCAAAAACAAAGTACATTTTCTCAAATCTTTTCGATATGAATACTCACGGGAATTTTCAATTTAACGGCATCCACAGGCTGTTGAAAGGGCCACGAAAAGTTATGCTTCCACACTGCTTTTACAACAACCTGCTGAAGGTAACGTAATTGATTGGTCATTCTTCCAGGTCTGTCGGGAGTCGGCTTAAAAAGTGGCGTTACAATACCATTGACTGGTTCAATGTAAGGTTCATCACGGAATCCTTCGTCATTTGGAGTCCCAGATCCTGTGAATAAATTATTATTACTCTCTGGCGCTAGTATTCAATTGTTCACATTGCACATGTACACTATCAAGTTTACTATCAACAGTATCAACACCAATAATTAGTAAAACTGAAAATATAAATAGCAAACCATGCTGCTTGTAACCACAGTCTGATCTCGTACCCGTTGGGGATTGTGTGCTGTCACTCATGCCTGAATCCATCATTTCCTTTTTCAGAGTTCCGTTAGAAGTTTGTGATTGAGCTGCAGAGTTTACACGTGTCTGCTGTGAATGCATCATTCCAACACCACCAGACGGATGAGAAGCTTGATTGACTGAATTGCTTCCCATGCTAGGCATGCTCCCCCCTACCAGGGGCTAAAATTTAGAAAAAATGACAAAAATCAGCCAACAATCCAAAGAAAAACGTAAAAATATTCCCGAGTCATCATATGAGCACACTCAAGTTTCCTTTCTACAAAATAAAGTTTCACTACAAATAATCGAAATTAAATATAATGTAAACAATTTATTTTAAATATTTAATTAAATACCAATATCGTAAACACAACAAATGATTTCTTCATTTCAATTCGCTTGTAATTAACACATTAGCAAACAATGGGCAACAAACCCACTTGCCGCAACTGCAAATCTCTTTATAGAGAATTCACGATTTAGCCGATCGCTTTACACGTTCTCACAAAAAAAACAAAACAAATTGGTGGCTCCATAGCTTAACCCCTTAAAATCCCCTGTATTATATCGCATCCTAATTAAATTTAATTAAACTATAATACTAATTCCACTACTTTCTGCAGTTTAATCTCGTCCCCTGCAAATTTGCTACAGGTGACTATTACGAAATTTAAAATATATATAAAAGAGTACGGAAGAGCATGCTTACCTTCACATCTATGTGTGATTCCATTATTATTCATCGATATATATTTGTTAGAATACCACAAGTTTAAAACCCAAACCAACACAATGAGCAGTAAGTACGGCCTATTTTTTCTTTTAAAAGATAAGCCCCTTATACAATTTTGAACTTGCTATAATAACAATCACCACAAAAAAACTAGCACTAACTATATACATACAAATTTACCCGTGTGCTTGTGCTTTTGCTCCCTACTTTACTGTTTAAATTTAAATCAGTAGTGTAGACTAAAAACAGACGTTTTCTTTGGATGGACATTACACTAAAAAAGTCCTCTCCTCTGACATTTTTTTTATTATTATTTACACCATTTCACCCACTCCACTTTTTGAATAATTTGCTAATTAATTCCACTTATCCGCTCTATTTCCGCAAACCTCCACACAAGTCAGCTTCTTATCGCTTTTTTACTCCACTGGAATTACACAGCACACACTCACTAGTCATTTCTGAGCACTAATTTACAGCAACTACTAATTAGAATATTATTTTTTATAATGAATATTTAAAATATAAATTATTTTTTTAGGAATCTGTGTTGGATACATTTTTTTAGAAAGATTAAGTGTAGCGAGAATGGAGATAGAGAAGGGGGGACTTTGCTCAGTGTGTGCGAGATACAGAGAAAACTGACTCTGCTCACAACATCAATACCTGCCGTGTTTGGGGAAAAAAATCCTTCTTCTTGTACAATCTTTTTTTTTTGCCTTTTCCGCTCACCAAAGTTCGTTTTTTAGTGCTGCTGCAGCTTTGCTTGTGTGTTGTGTACTCGTCGTAGTCGAATAGTTGAATCCGCACTACTCCCATGTCTCCCATCGTGTGTAGTGCAGAGAAAAGGCTTTTAGTCTTGTTCGTCTATCCTGCTTGTGCTGTGAGCTGCATTGTTTGGGATGACTAGACAACAACAAGCCTGTGCGTGTGTGGATGATGATGGAGTAGACTTACCAAAAAAAAATAACTCGGCTCCCATCCTGTCCCGTATGCTTGTTTATGTGAGTAGGTACGCGGTGGTACAACGAGTCGCCGTAAATTGGTTTTTGCGAGCGTACTAGTAACATGGCCGGTATGCATGCTTGTTATATGTACTCATATTCCGCTCTCTCGGAGGACGAACTACCCCGCTCACGCTAAGACGCTATACTCCAACTTTTTTTCGCTTGGACTTGGATCAAAGCCGACTGCGGTTGGTGGACGAGAGCTTGGTCTTTTAGGTATTAGAGGAAAAGGCCTTGTGAGAGAGTATGCATGGAGAGGATATGATGAATTCGCTAGACGACGAAATTGATCGGAGTAGTCAATGTATGCATATGGAGGGAGTACTCGCTCAACTCCACACTCACCCACACACAACACGTCCTGCTCACTCTCCCATTCCATCGTACTGCGTATAGCTATATAGCATCGATTCCATGGTGCTGTATATATAGCATCGAGCGTCAATAAGTACAGTTGCGGTATGGTTAATGTATCGGGCTGTCCTTTCGCGTACCTGTAATCAGTGAATTTTCCACGGGCCTGGGATAATATGGGAAATAACGGCAAATAATGGTAAATGAAATCCCACAATTATTTACAGCTCTAAATCTTACGAATTAAAGGTTTCAAGTTCTAATAATAATAGAAAAGGAGATGTCTAATCATTTTGAATTTTTTAAAAACAATTTAAAACTGTGGGTGGTCAATGAAGTGGTCAATAACGGAATTTTCATTTGCCATTATTTGTTGTTGCCGTCCTTGCCTTGGAAGGTGTCGATAATCGTAATGCCTTGATTAGCAATTAATTAATAATTATGCTGTATGCTCTACATCATACATGATAAACATGATTACATTTATTCTGTCACAGGAATTAGAAATTCGCTCAGGACTTATCAACTTTGCTTTATTCAAATGAGCTCTGACTAAAAGCATTTATTTCCATCTAATAATAGTGCTTAAATAACAAAGCCAAAAATTTACGAAAATGTAAAAAAACACTAAAGTTGAGCGTACTAGTGCAACCGGCTACCTCGTTTCATATCAAGCTAGGGGTAGGGGGAGGAGGATTGTTATCATTTTGTTTGAGTTGGGTTGTATTCCGGAGCAGCATGTAATAATACAATCCTTGCGTGCGTGGTAATGCTTTCCGCTCTGTTTTTGTATGCGATGCTGACGAAGATGAAATGGGAATGTGAGAGAGAGCAAACGAGAGTTTATAGAAAGAGAGGGCTCGTCTCCGTCCGACTACTCCGCTCCTCCAGCGAATGATGAATGAGTGAGTAACCAAACCAGTGATATGCAATAGGTACATAGCCTAACCTATCTGCTCTGTAAAAGTGTAAAATAGTGGTGATGATGAAGTAGTGTGGTTGTGTGCAGTGCAGACACTGCTTCGCTGGTTGGTCTGCCTCTTCTGATGCTGGTCATCTTATTATGTTAGTGCCATTGCCATTACAAAATAACTACCATAACATTCCATAGATACAAAATACAAGGGCGGTTAGGTTGGGCATTTGCAAATACGGACACGGATAGGCGCTCCTGTCCTGTTTAAAATATTATGTAAGTTACACGTACATGAACATAGTCGTGACGTGAGTTCGTTCGTGGAATATTAACTTGTATTGCAAGATAGTACGTCTGAGTCAGTCAGGGCTATTTCATGTTTAATGTGATGATGATGTAGGAAGAGGAAGCATAATACACAGCCCAGTATAGCCGAATGCCGAGCCTAAATGAGATAATTCAAGCATAGCTCAAAAACAACGCTATCACTCGTATTCCTTGAAACTAGTTGAAGTTTCTGCACTGCTCTGTATAACGATGACTCCGTGGCGCAACGGTAGCGCGTCTGACTCCAGATCAGAAGGCTGCGTGTTCAAATCACGTCGGGGTCAGTTTGTCTTTTGCTCCTTTTTTTACTGGCTACTACGATCAACTATGCTACACGTACAATTTTTAGGTACATGAAACGAAAATTTGACGAAATGAGCTGCATATTATGAGTAATAATGCCAATGCAATGAGAGCGTAATATGGAGAAAGCAAGAACGAAAAAAACTATTTTCTTCTACCGTTTAGCATTTTAATTTTTATAACGACTTTAGTAAACTATTGGAGGTCGAGGTCGGAGTTATATAAAAACAGTTCACAACAAAAAATAATGAAAAATGAAGTTATTTTATCAATCAAACCCATCTTGCTCTCATATAAGCATACAAATGTCTGACACAATCTACGTGCCCCGAACAAAAATGAACAAAGTAAACAAATGCTCCTTGCTTTCATATCACAATTCAAAGTCTCTTTAAAATGCGTAACTACTATAATAGAATACATATGTTACATACTATACAATAACTTGGTACAATCATATAACTGCCGAATTTACAAGAATGTGATGATCACTCATTCTGCATTAAGTTGACTGACAAGAGCATAACAATTCCATATGACATTAAACAAAACGTTGACATAAATTAATTACATAAAATGGAACTTTAAGAGATAATTAATTAGTGTTTGGTGTAATTACTGTCGATGAGCCGATATCTCCTCCAACGGATGTCCCATTTTTCCATCGTAAATGCCATGGAGATTCCCATTTTTCTCATGCACTCTGCTAATTAAATGGGAGTGTCCCGGGCATTTACGATGGAAAAATGGGACATCCGTCGGAGAAGATATCGACTTTAATAGCGATACATAAAGTAAGGCGATAACCTTTAGTAAGTATTGTTAAATAAAAAATATTAGATCTGATTATTCTCTGATTCACTCGCCAATGCTTATTACATCATAAATCTATGCGCTTCCTGTAGTCTGTCGAGTTTGTCCTCTTTTCGCTCCTTATACTGCAACATACAGACTATCAATAAAACTACACCAATGACCCCAATCAGTACGGCAAATGTTTTCCAGACTGCATCACTCGGCGTAAGGAATAGCTTGAATTTCCAAGATCCATTTGACTTGCTCACTGGGGGGATGACAATAATTTGACTATTGGGGATTATTTGTGGCCACTCGTGAGTTCTGTTCTCTTCTGGGTTCGGGCTGATTCCAACTATTAGTGTTTCTACAAAGTTAGGAGAGTGTCCGATTCCAAAGATTGTGTATGGCAAGTCCATGGATAAATGAGAGCTTCTGTAATTTTGGGCAGCGACTGCTGTCTGACGCTCCCCGAGCTGAGTAGTCGTTTTGTACTTTACTATAGGCCCTGTGATTACGTTGCCGTAGGGGATTCCATTCTGGGGGCATTTAGCACACTGACGACCCGACAATACCATTACTTTGAAGAAATTGGAGTCGTAGTCTGGACTATTCTCAAATGCTCTCACTTCATACTTTCTTCCTTTATTGGGGTTAGTATGGTTATCCGACCGTCTCACAAGAAACACGTCAATTAGACCGTCATCGTGAATGTCATAAAATGTAGCCAACGTCACGTTTGCATAATTCTGAAGGACATCAAACCTTACGTTAAACGTGCGCGGAAAGTTGCAAGTGTTCTTTTCATTCGGTTTACACGGTACATTTTCCAAGACCACAGCCCGCTTCTCACTTGCAAACTCGCTTTCCCCTTCTGCCACCACGACACCGATAAGATCTGGATATCCATCCAAGTTGTAATCCCCAACCCTTAACGATATCGTACGGGAGTAAAAGCTATCAAATGAGGAATGAATATTCATGTCAGCGTGTCCAGCATACTTCCATTTCCACTGCTTCCCATCGTAATCTGCCCCTTGCAACGGGAGCTCCATGATTGTTCCATTTACAACTGCCAGCAGCCCAGAATTAGCTTTGCCTTTGCAATTCTTTGTGCTGCAATACGGAAGAATATACACCAACTCCCCACTCTGATTCAAGTCAATGAAAAGCGGTTGTCCCAGCGTCTGAACATCATTAGCATTGCTGAGTGTGACAGGAATTTCTTCCATTTTCTTGGTAAACGTGACCGGAGGCAAGATCCCGACATCACTATCGCTCACAACTACGTTAAAGACCTCAACCAAGTACTTTACATCTCTGTACTTTTTTTCTTCCCGTTCCTCGTCAGTTGTTTCAGTGATGGTCACCAACTCGGGCATATAGTCTCCATCAATGTCAACAAATGCGTTGGATGACGGATTAGCCATTCGTCGAAATCCATCTATTTTAACCTCGCTCCCATCCTTTACCGTAAACGGATATTCAGCAGGTCCCTGAGACGAAGCACCAAACAGCCACAACTTTCGCCTTATCCTGTTATCCGAATGCCCCGTCCCATCCCTGTCTTCATGCCTAGGTTCATATACTTCCCCAATCAGATCCATGACCATATCTCCATTCAAGTCTGCC